>JAUTXW010003904.1:0-87500 GCA_030620095.1 Kuschelorhynchus macadamiae
CCTAAATCTAAATTGTTGAGACACGGTGCTTATCTATTTCTTGGTACAAGTTTGAAACGAATTAAAATTTTACCAGTTCATCCAGTTTTGAGTAACATTTTGTTTTACAATTTATTAGGCCGAATTTTATCGTACGGCTGTAATTTAATTATAAACTCTCGATATTATCTAAGTTTTTATGTCTCTTATTATTTTTTAGACCATGACAGCTGTCAAGATATATATATATATATATATATATATATATATATATATATATATATATATATATATATATATATATATATATTTTTTTTTTAATAAATTACGACACTTAAATTTAAATAGAACGATGAAACGCGTATATAAAAATTTTAAGGCGTTCAAAAGTTACTTGCTTTACTTGACCTGTTAAATGAAAACCTGCCAATGTGCCTCCTCCTTTTTGGTCTACCCCGTATAATGAACAAACATTATTTTGATACAAAAAATTAAATAACTTTGGGAAGTTTCGGCGTTTTTTGGAATATCACCTCAATTTTATTTTAAATATGTATACTCGAGAAAAATTAAATATCTACGTCAATGGCTTCCATTATTTTTCAATGTTAGAACATTTACCCCACCTATTTCTGTTTTCAGTGTGACTATTGTCGGTTTTGCGCCCTAAAAAGATGATTTCTATTTTTACTCTTTTATACCTCTTTCTCAAACTTTTAGATTCCATAACTTCAAAATAAGCGCGCTCGCCGATCCTCGAGTGACCTCGACACCGCTGTCTTTCCACCTTGAGCGAAAACTCGTAACCTGGTCCCCATATACGAACATAAACATTTTGAATGTTAACAATGTTTCAAATACCCTCACACCCGCATGATTTTGTACACTCTAAGAACCAGTAAATTTCGTTTTCGTAAGTCTCCAATTCAATTGGTCAAAAGTATACGAGGTGTTAAAAATTAGCAAAAAAAGGAGGATGCAAGAGAAAAATAAACTACGCTACGGAAGAATACCTTTTTACCCATTTTTGCAAACAAAATGGAGTTTAAGTGTTATTTTTAAAAATATATAGGCTTTGGAACACAGTAAAATATATTCCAGTTTTTACTTTACCTATGTCGTAAGTATTAACTATTGTAACAGCAAAATCAAAAGTATCTCAAAAAACATACTTAAAAACACTACTCAATGGTGCACCGCCACAAAATAAGAACCTGACGATCCATCGACAATAGTCGGAATGCTCGGCTTTGCTCGTAGAATCACACCACATCACATGTTTTGGTTGACCCTCGCCTCGTGGGGGGGGGGCTAATTCCGAGGTTGGGGGGGCTAAGCTCCCCCTAGCTCCCCCTTAGTTGCGCCACTGGATGTGACTTTACCGCGTCTAAAGACACCACGTCTATTCGTCCCCCAATATAGTTTGTCGCACATTAACCTTAGTTCTATCCCTTCATTGGCAATGCCGTCTGAACCTAAGCCCGCCATCAAATCATACGGATGTTGCTTCTCCAACATATTTTTCTTGCTCAACACAAAGGATTAAAATGTAAATTGTTTTATTGTTTAATAATTTCCCCATATTTTTTATTTTCCTGTATTTGTAAAAATTATTTTTATATAATCAAAGTTTCTATTGCAGTGAAAAGACAGGGCAAACGCACACTAGCGAAAGCCGTACGCGCCCCATGCACCAGAAGAAATTAATATTAACAGTAATATAATTGAAACCTCGTTAACTATTCGGATTTCCACATTTGTGGCAACAAATGCAAATTAATGTCAATCCCAATTTATTTCAGGGCATGAGGAGAGCCACTTTTACTTACCATCCTGTATATTAAGGCCATATTCCGTTTCCAAATCTGGTTAACCGTTCTAATTGAGAGAAGTCTGGCAGCGCTTTCTCCTTTAAAAACGGAATGCACGCTTCGGTCAAATAATTGATAGTTCAGTCATCGGTTACTAATTTGGTAAACACCTCGCCACATCCCGGTGCTGTCTTTTCTAATATATGGATTTTTCTCGTGGGAGTATAAAGAACGTATAAAGGTTGTATAAAGAAAATTTGGAAAAATTTTCGGTGAGAAGCTTCGTAGCGCAGTGGAACGGTTCTTGACCTACGTTGTGCAGCATGGGGGTTGGAATCCCAACTCGGAAGAAAACTTTTTTTTGTTTTTTTTTTAACAAAACTTTTAATCAATAAAAATGCGTATAAGATTAAATCAGGACTGGATAGGTTTGTAAAGAAAGCGCGCGGTAGCACTCCAACAAAAATCCGGGTCTATATTAAAGATAAGGTTTTTTTTAAATCCTATCCTATTAGATGAATCTGTCCCGTTAGCTTTAGGTTAGCCCAGGTTTATTCTAAAACCATCATTAAAGTAACAAAAATTCTGCTGTACAAAGAAAAGAACTGTGGCAAAGTCTACATTTGGCGGGGTGTTTATAATCCCAACGATTATAAACAAGTCTTACCTATAATCACTGGGTTACCCGGAGAGATTTCAATTTCCAGTGCGCTTGTGTAACAGACGATTTCTTATTGGCTGTTTTTGAAGGTAACGTGGTATATTGGCCAATCCCGTTCAATAATATATAAGTTTATTTCGCCCTAATAAGTTTTGTTAAATTTTCAGCTTGGGCTTTCTGGCTTTTCGATAGGATACTCGTCTTTACATGCGATGCATATGCGTACACATCGAAATATAAATGCGTATTAGGGTAGGATTGATTAAGTTTGCAAGGATGTTTTTTAACAAAAGTTATACTGTTAGGTGCCCCGTTAGCCTTAGGGTAGTTCAGGTGCATAGCAAAACCATAACACCTCAAATATTGTGTAAATTTCATGGTTAAAGTAAGATTTAATATTCGTGGGGTTTCAGATAGCCAATAAGGTATCTCTATTACACAAGCGGACTGGATACTGAAATCTCGCGGGTTTCCCGAAAAATAACAAAATTCTTCAGTCGTTCTGCATGGTGAAACTGTTGGCGGGGTATTTTCAGAAACCGTGTTCCGTATATAAGCGGTTTTTCAAATAAACGTTAAATAAGGAACAGAAATCGAAACCAAGATTGGAAACGGAATACGATCTATCTCACATCATTCCCTGACTTGCTTTATATAAATTCACTTTGTTATATCAATAAAAAAAACATTGTCAGGGCTAACTAAAACGCAGTCCAAATTTTAAAACAGAACTACATACAAAATTGTGGGTTTTGTTATAAAAAAACTAAAAAAAGGCATCACTCACAGGAGATGGAACACAGGACCTTCGTAATCCTAGTCCAGTACCTTCCCACTGAGCCAGCAGACCCCGTATCAAAAACATAATGATCTTTGTTTATATTCTACAGTCGTGGACTCATGTGAGAATTGGCCGCTAATAGACATATTATAAGAACAATTAATTCTCAAATTGCAATCCGTCACTGTAATCAATTGGTTTTATTGTCTTATATACACTTTTTTACATTAATTCAAAAAAATACTTAACCAGGCCTTACAAAAAACGCAGTTCGATATTTAATTACGATATTTTATACGAAGCAATAAGTTTTGATAAAAAAAAATTAGAAAACTTCTGTTGGACATGGAAGGCAAAGCTTCTGCAATGAAAGTCCAATGCCTTACCATTGAGCTAGGAAAGCTCACATCACATCTCACCCAAACGAACTCGGGGGTGTTCAGAGGGGCCAGTAATAGCTAACTGCATAATCTTGTGTTAATATTTATTATTTTATTACTAATAGTTACGGCTTTAATGATAACTTTATTGATAGACCTATTGCTAACCCTGGACGGATCAACCCAACAGGATAGATTTTACTTAAAAAAAGTTTGTTTTTGATACAAATACAAATTTTAACACCGACTTAAAAGAGACCTACCCAAAATCCAATCCGATTTTTAAAACACAACTACATAAAAAAATATAAGTTTTGTTAAAAAAAATAAAAAAAGAGCCCGAGCCACAATTGGAGCACATATCACATAATCTTTGCATGTTATTCGGGCATCCTGTGACTGAACTACCAGGCTTCGCAACAAACAAGACAACAAAAGAATAGTTTATCAATTATTAAAATAATTATTCATTTAACATTTTTGTATAAAATTATACTCTAATATTTATTTCTAAAATATAAACCATACACAAAAATTATAAAAACTAAAACACATATTCATCGAAAATGACTTAGGCAACTAAACTTTGATGTGTTGAAACTAAACTTTTGAATAATATTCATATTATAGAATTATTGTTTGTACTTCTTTTATATCTGTGTTTAAAAATAAAAGCATTTTGCATTTTTCCGCTAAGACGACTTCTATAGGATAATATCTACTTGTCTTATAGAATAATTTAGCAGCACAAATATACCACTTTGCAAAATTGTTATCAATTTCAGAATAGAAATTTCACAAATAACTTAATTTCCGTTTTTTAAACATTCTAATTATATTATTTTAACGAAGAAACATTGAAATATACTTTAAATCCAATCAAAACAAAGAAAACACACAAAAACATCAGTTACCGATTAAAATTTATTTCCAATTCCAATTCCAATATATGTTTTTGGCACTACACTTCGCAACTTGCCAGATTGCTCCCCGTCCGGAGCTTACCCGCTTTATCCGGCGACCCTCGGAGCGAGATAGACTTTATTCCGGTTTGGGGACGTTATCGGTGGGATGTCCGGATGGCGAGCTCTGAGCTCCCGGTCACCCCGTGTATTTCAAAATCTTTAAATTTGACTTTCTTTAAAAACTTTTCTAATGCATCTTGGCTTCCACTAGATGCCCCTTGAGAGTACTACTGGTCTCACGAGATAACCTTTTCTTTCAAGCTATCCCCTTACTCCTCCCAGTCCCGCCACATAGCGGCCATTACGCTAATATTCTATGTAGAACTGCGGCAGACGAACGGGATAGAATACAGGAACAACTAGGCCTCACACGTTCACAGCGTCTGTTCCCTTTCTAGCGGGGTCGTTAGTTTCCACTCTGAGCGGTTGAGTCTCCCGTTTCCCCCCGAAATAAAGCAGCAAAACCGAACACGTGGCACCACTTATGTTATCAACACAGAGGTCTGCATTCGACAAGACCTTTTACCCAGAAGGAGTAACGCTTGAAACAGAATGGAACTCCCTTAAACATTTAACGTAAAAACGAAACTAAAAAAAAAATATACGTTTGTGGTACAATAGTGGGTGATAATTTTGAAGTTGAAACTAAATATAACGTTTATAACCTCTATTTAAAATAGTATTTAACAAAACACTGAAAAACACATAAAGCAAAATAAAATTTGACCTCAATGGACATAAACGATTGACGTACTTTTCACTGTGTTCCGCACTTTAGAAAACAGATAAAAGTAGTAGTAGAAAATAATGAAAATTCAAATTGAATTTCTGCTTGTATCACCGAGCTAAACAATGTGCTCAGTAAACTTCCCTGACGGCGGGAAAGAAGTATAGTTTTTCGTGATGTTTCGAGGGGTAGTCCAACGAACGTTGTGGAAACATCACTGGGGGAACGCCCTATATAACGGTCCAACCGCTGTGAGGCGGAGAGTCCTAGGGGATGTGCGAATTGTGATTTTTTCCTCTGGACAGGCTCATCTAATAAGTCCAAAGGCCGTGCGGTGACCAGAGAGTTCCACGAGAGTGCGCAAGTGCGGCGCCGCTTTGAAAAAAAAAAGAATATACGTTGATAACAGTAGAAGTCCTAGGAGTTAACTCTTGGATAGTGTAAACAATGTGCCTTTTCAAAGATGAAAAATAAGAGTTCAACGATTTATGGAGAGCACTTTATTCGTCCACCCGTAGTCGTTACCCATTGGGCTGGAGAATGGCTCTGAAAGCAAAAAAGTGGCAGCCGACTCCATATTGAAACGAAAGAAGAAGAATATTGTAATTTTGTTTATTTATGATATTTAAATTTTTGAATTAATATTCTGGCTTTCTGAAGGCATTTATTTTATCTACAACGGTAACATAAATACTGTAAAGTATTAACCAATTAACTTCTGTACGAAATATACTAATTTGCTTTAAAGGTAAGTTTAATATTGTAAATAGTAGGGAATATTAATTCTGTATTCCTAGATTATTTTCTATTTACTTTAAAAATTCAGAAAAATCACTATGCTAAACTTATTTTAATTTTTGGATTGTGCTAATGTTTAAAATGGCTCTTGTAAAGAATTTAACCCATGGAATTTGAAAAATTTAGAATATACATTTGAAAGATTACCTTTTTTAACTAATTCCTATACACAAAAATTTATGGATGAACCACTTTTTCAAATTATATCCACAAAAACTAGGGTTTCAGAAGGATACACTGAACTTGTTTTTGGCATATCACTAAAAATATATTTTTCACAAACTTAATTTATGAACTACGTAAAAGACTGATTATATTATAATACTCTATAACACACAAAATTCTTATTTCTAACTAAAAGTTAAAAGTAATTAATATAATAAACATTATTAAAGGTTTGCCATCTTTCATAGTTCTTGCATGATTACAGCTGCTAAATAAATAGATAGTGGGAGTGTTGCACACTTTGAATGTCGCACATTGGAGGGAAGTCTAGTGTGTGGTGCTGGGGATGCTAGGCCAAGTTTATTTTATATATGACCTATATAAATTATATAAGAAAAACAAACGAAATACAATTTTTTAATTGTTTTAAATATTTTTTTATTGGTGTCATGAAATATATTTGTCATACGAGTTGCTATTACCATGGAGTTAACCAATGTTTTTCATTTAATGGGAATACTCAATTTCTCGAAACTTCATTTTTTGAAAATTGTAATGTGCCACCCTGAATAATTATTTTTTTGTTATGGGAGTGGGCGTGCAAAATTCATGCCGGCTGTTTGCAAATTTATTATGGACACTTTTATTACATACATAGGTGGATCGGTACCAGTAGGAGCGCAAAGACACTAGATGGATTGGTACTGGGTTAACACCAGGTTAGGCGTTGTAGGCATCATCGTTAAAGCCCGTAATACAAATGGCAAACAACAGCGAAGTGGATCACTCGCGGAAGTCTAACATTCTTACCTTGTAAAACGAAAGTATTGTAATTGCAAAAAAATTACCCTTCAAGGTTTTTTCTGATCTTTACGTTTCAGGGTCCCTAGATAAAATTTTTTTTTCAATTGTGTCGGTCTGTCTGTCGAAATGTCTGTTCGTGGCATAGCTAAAAAACTACTTAACTGATTGACTTCAAATTTTAGTCAAAAATTAAGGATCATATCGGTATGACCTGGTAACATTTTGGTAAAAATCGAGTATGGCAAAACAAAATGGTGGCATAGTGAAATGTAAAAAAAAATATTACTAAAAAATTACTTACCCAATTTGCCCAAAATTTTTCACAAAAACCAAGTATTATATAGAAAACAACTGATAAAATTGTGGTATCAATCCTAGATGGCGGAACAAAATGGCGACTTAATAAAATATTTAAAAATTTAACATGAAAATGATACTTAATTTCATTTTCAAATTGTGTGCCATAACTAATTGTGGTATTATATAGAGAAGAACTAGTAAAATTGTGGTACTAATTCAAAATGGCGGAACAAAATGGTAGCCAAATAAAATATTTGTAATCTTGAAAAAAAAACAATTTCTCAGGTTTTAGATATTTTCAGGTTTTAGCTCCTCAAGATGCCAAAAATATGTTTTATCAATTCCGTCAGTCCATCTGTCTGTCTGTCTGACAGTTCGCGACATTGCTTAGAAACTACTCGTCAGATTGACAGATTGATTTTAGTCAAAAATTAAGAGTCATATGGGGATGACCTGGTAATATTTTGGTTAAAATCAAATATGGCAAAACAAAATGTCGGGTATATATATATATATATATATATATATATATATATATATATATATATATATATATATATATATATATATATATATATATATATATATATATATATAGTTCAATTTTAAAACTTATTTGATTTTGAGGGGTTGAGGTAAATAGTGGCTAAAAGTCAAATACTTCGTAAAAAATTGAATCGTTCAGAGAGGTTTTTGAATTTGCGTATTGCATATTTCAAATTTCAAATCACTCTGATAAATAGTTTTTGAGCTATGCCACGAACTGACAGACAGATAGACGGATCGACGGAATTGATAATAAAACATATGTTTTGTCATTTAGAGAAGCTAAAACCTTAAAATATGTAAAACCTGAGAGACTGATTTTTTCACGGTTACAAATATTTTCTTTGCCACTATTTTGTTCCGCCATCTCGAATTAGAACCACAGTTTTAGTAACTTATCTCTATACCACAAATAGTTATGGCAAACAATTTGAAATCAGTCCATTAAGGATTTTTAAATATTTCATTAAGCCGCCATTTTGCTCCATTATCTTGTATTCGCCATATTTGATTTTAACCAAAATATTACCAGGTCATCCCCTAATGACCCTTAATTTTGGACTAAAATCAATCTGTCAATCTGGTGAGTAGTTTCTAAGCAATGTCGCGAACTGTCAGACAGACAGACAAACTGACGGAATTGATAAAACATATTTTTTGGCATCTAGAGGAGCCAAAACCTGAAAATATCTAAAACCTGAGAAATTGATTTTTTCAGGATTACAAATATTTTATTTGGCTACCATTTTGTTCCGCCATTCTGAATTATATCACAATTTTACTAGTTCTTCTCTGTATAATACCACAATTAGTTATGGCACACAATTCGAAAATGAAATTAAGTATCGTTTTCATGTTGAATTTTTAAATATTTTATTAAGCCGCCATTTTGTTCCGCCATCTAGGATTAACACCAAAATTTTATCAGTTGTTTTCTATATAAACTTGGTTTTTGTGCAAAATTTTAGGCAAATTGGGTAAGTAACTTTTAGTAATATTTTTTTTTAACATTTCACTACGCCGCCATTTTATTTTGCCATATTCGATTTTTACCAAAATGTTAGCAGGTCATCCCGATATGATCCTTAATTTTTGACTAAAATTTGAAGTCAATCGGTTTCAAGTAGTTTTTTAGCTATGCCGCGAACAGACAGTTCGACAGGCAGACCGACGCAATTGAGAAAAAATGTTTATCTTGGGACCCTGAAACGTATTTTTTTCGCGATTACAATACTTCCCTTTTACAAGGTAGGTAAAAACATTGAATAGAATAAAAAGAAATTTTGGAAATCTAACCAATTTAATTACAGATATAACCAATCAAAGTGCTTAGTTCTAATACTCCGCCCACCAATTTCCACGTTAACTGTGTCACGAAGGTCCACTGTTTCTACGGAGACCTGTCAAAAGAATAAAAATAGATTTTTTCCATATAAGTGGTGTAGTAAATTGAGCGTACTCCAAATTTTCCGCTGTCTAAATTAACTTTGATACTCTATACCATAAAACACAGAAATATCATAAAATCGACTTGATACTTGTTAAATGAAATGCTTCATTTTACTGAAGGTGGGTTTATACAGCAAATAAAATAAAATAAAAAAAATAAGAAATAAGGATTCGGAAGTGGTTTATACAGAAAATGAAATAAGAACAATTGCTGTCAAACGCTGTAACACAATAGTCTTTTCCAAGCTTTTCAATACTGCGGTACCTATTGGATTGATTTTTTAAATACTACTTTAATTTAAAAATACACACAACTCATCCAAATTCAAAAATATTCAGTGAAATTATCAATAATGTCAATATTCTGTGTTCCAAGGCGCAATTAGCATGTGTATTTTCAAGATAAGATAAAATACAATAAGAAGATAAAAGTTTTTCATCTTTTATTTTAATTTCTTATTCTATTTGGCTGTATAAACGCTTTATGGGAGTTGCATGATTTGATCTCCTTATTTTATTTGCTGTATAAATTCACCCTCACTAAATTAATTGTATTCTTTATAAGACTACTGAATACTGTGAAAACTTTAGATAGAACGTGGAACAATCAAGATAAGAGAAATCTATGTAGAAAAAATACTTAAAATATAAATAAAATAAGATTTTAGTGAAAGTAAATAATAGGTGCTATATTTAGGCAAAAAAATACCTTAGGTTGCTAGATTTGCAGAGAGCGGGAGGCTAGTTCTGTTCCTCCAGTAGGAAGGATAACGTCCTCCGAAATAAATTGAAAAGATAAAAAAAAGGTCTTTGGTTGGTTATTGGATCCAACAAACCTAGCGTAGCCAAGACACTTGTGAAGTGAAGTCACCTAGGTGTATGTTTTCATCACAGTTTATTTCGTTGTTAGATGAGCGAAATTAATTAAATTATAACTTTTTCTTGGGTGGGCCAGTTTTATTGTTGTGACGAATGTTTGAATTCATTTCTTTTAATACTCAGTTCTTTAACTTCCTCTTTTGCTTCCCAGATATAATTGTCTAGTCTGTTTTATATACCTATCTACTTACCTTATTTAAATATATATATATATATATATATATATATATATATATATATATATATATACATATTAATAGAGAATGTATGGAAAATCCTTTAGAAGAATGTTTATTTTCCACATTATACATCCTATAAGTGTGGAGAGTGTTTCTTGACAATATTATGATCGTGATAAAAAAAGAATGTCTCATAACATCAACAAAATGTTTTGTACTAGCTGGGTAAAAACTGAGATATAAACATATTCCCAATAGAAGAACAGAAGAAAAGCAAATTAATTTAACAAACAGTATTGTAGGCTAACTAGAAATAAGTTGTACAGACTCATCTTTGGTTCTGCTTTGGAAACTATTATCACTTATAGTTTTTTATCTTTGTAAACAAAAAAAAAGTAACTGTTAAGTCATAACATTGTAATACTTGCACCAAACCTACAAAAAGCTAAGCTTACAGCAACATTTTAGAAAGCAGAAATATTTTATCTTAACTTGATATATTAATGTATGATATGTACATTGCTATTTCATGTTATTCGTTGTTTTGCTTTTCGTGAATCTATATTTACATAATAATGTGAATAAAATACTTTATTTTATTGGACTTAAAAAATTTTATATGTGGTTACAATAATGAATGGGCAATTTTTGCAGGCAAGTACATACTTACTATAAAACTACTGTTCTTAAAAAAATTGTTTTTCAAAAATAAGTTTATCCATTCTACTGATTCTACATTTGGGTTTATAATGATGAAACATTATTGCCAAGGGCCTTGAAACATTTTGTTTCAAATTAAATGCATAGACAAAATATGGTGTTGAGCAGTGCCATACTTTATATTTAAAATTATAATCAAACTCTTAATCATATAATGAAATATAAATGTAAAACCTAGTGCCTTTTACTAAATAAAATGGCAAGAAATGTATCATTAGTTAAACATATTTCAGGTACCATGCCTAAACGAGATTATGATAAAAAAATTCGAGAGGAACAGGAAGCTACTGCACATGTTTTTCAAGAATTTATTAGTTCTTTTCAAGATGCTCCAAATGCTAGCAAGACATTTGTCAAATCGGGAGTTTTATATGCAGATAAAAACCAACTCAAGCCATTAGAAAGTCAACTGTATAAGCCAACCCCAATTATAAAAAGCTCTACATCATTGCAGAATGCATTAGAATGTGCAAAAATATTAAAAGATTATAAAATTGAAAAGCTAAAACATGACAAAGACAAACCTAAATCCAATCTAGAATTGTTAAAAGAGGAAATAAAACAGCGTCACTCAGAAAAAGATGAACGTGACAGACTTAAGGTAAGTGTATCATTGCATTCGCCTATTTAAAAGTTGCCTCTGAGGGGAGGGGGTTGGTTTTAACCCACAAACTGCAAATACTGCATTGTATTATGGTATAAGAATTCTTTAGATTTGGTAGAATTTCGTAGGTACTGATGACTATGAATATCTAAGTTAGTTGTGGTCAGATATAACTGCATTCTTTTGTATTAATCTCTTATCAGTTTTCTTCAATTTAGAGAAATCTGAAAGTAAGACTCGATATTCCAAAAATGCCGCTTTCTGTTTTCTAGGAGGAAATTATTATGTCTGGACCAGCATTGAGTTATTTTGATGGAGGAGATCCTAATTCTACTAATCTTTTTGTCGCAAATCTAAACACACACATAACAGAATCGACTTTACTGGAAGAATTTGGTGCTTATGGTCCTTTAGCTAGTGTTAAAATTATGTGGCCTAGAGGTAAGTTAAGAGTAAATTTGCAAAGTAATAATCGTCAGTATTAACATTAAATGAAGTACTTTTTGACTGTATATGATAAAACATAACTTGTTTTTTTTTATAATAAAAATGTTTTTTTTCTCTTGGTAACATTTGTAATGGTTTATTTCTATTAGTTTTTCAAGCGCTTCTTTTTGATTTTCGATTAATCCCTGGAAAAACATGTTCCTTTATGTCTGATCTTTAATCTACCAGTCAGTGTGTAATTCTCAGACTTACACAAACATTTCAAAATGCACCCAATTCTGTTGACTACAGTTTTATATCTAATGGAAAAATATTACTTCAGTAAGGGGTTGTTGGTATTATATAGAGATATTTTTTATCATTATAATATAGAAAAAGACATGTTCAATTTACTGGATATTGGTACCTGAGTGTGATTTTTAGTTGAACGTCCAGCGTCTAGTTTACAGGACATATAAAGTACAGCCTTTTTAGTGAGACATTAAGTGCAAGGATTTTTGTTGGTTTCGCAATTTGTCAATATTATTGTATATTATGAAAATATGTTTACATCTATATTGTTGTGCTGTTCTCCTTAGTTTGTATGTCTTTACTGTAATACCAAACAAAAAGTCTTTTTATTTTTTTTCAAAAATAATAAAACTTTATGTTATGTACAGTACTTTCGTTTATACTTTCACACCTAGTTAGAGCTTTAACTTTAAATTCAAAAAGTGTAGGATTTTTCTTGTATTATCTTTTAAGTGTATCAATGAAAATATACATGACCTATATTTTTTAAATGGGATACCGTATATATTATTATTGCATTAAATGCGCCTCTTTTAACCAATTATAAATATACCAGGTTTGATACATTAATCTTGAAAGATAACTAAGAAAATTGTCAAAATCGGTTTTTGTCTAACAATTCTTAGGAATAATAGAAATACAGCATAATAAGCATGCGAAAAAATTTGGCCTCGCTTTAGCGCGTCTTCATTCATGGCTAGCATCCAGATTAAAGAGGTGCGTTTGATTTATCAGTCGAGAAACTCTTCTTCTGGATTACTGGATATCCAGAATAAAGTGAGTATGGATTAAAGAGGCTGTACTGTAATGTTTTAGTTTACTTGATCGAAATGCCAAATTTTGAAATACTTACCCCCAATTGCACCAAACTTAATTGCTATTTAGAATATTAAACTGAGTTTTCATATTTGACAAGCTGCTACAGAGCTTTCTGCAACTGGCCATGAGAAACACACAATTATACTACATTGGCAAAATCTCTTCATTGCCGATTTATCTTTTGCAGTTGCTTTCATTGACTCAAAGTAATGAAATTTTACATCTTCTTCCCTTTCTTCATTAATTTTAGAGCTTTTTTACTTTCAGATAAGAGCATTTAGCTTATGATAGCTTCTCTAAATTTTTTAAGGTTATTGATTTTTTTAAATTTTATAGTCATAAGAACCATATAAACATATAGGGTTGCTGGATGGGAACGATTGATTATTTCCAATTGTAAGAGTTAGCTAGTTTAAGGATTTTTGAACATCTATTCTAGTGGAATAAAGAAAATCTGATAATAAAGGATTTATCATAAATCGCTGCAAAACAAAACTTAATTTGTTTTAAATAGGACAGAAATTTAAGAAAAACTACCTTTAGAGGCACTGTGTTAGAGAGAGATTGAGAATGTTCTATTGCATAGTGGAGTTGATGGAAATGCATTGCCTCTTAGGGCAGGGTTTTTCTCAATTTTCATGGGTTTCTTTGAAGACAAAGGTATCTGCCATTAGATTTTTTGAAACCCTAAAACTTTTCTATGTAACATTTGTTGCTAGTTGTATTACTTTTAAAAATAAACTGCAATTTCTGCTTATAAAAAATATCTTTCTTTATCAAAAAACTATTTTTGTTCATAGGGATTAATAAAGTACTTTAAGGTACTAGAGCCATTCCTAAAGCTAGATTACAAAGTCCATCTAATTTGATATGATTCCTGACACTCAAGCCTATATCTTCAAAACATACTTAACTCAGGCACTGCAAATTATTTCAACACACAATTTAAATGCTTTACTTTCACTGTCCAGTATTCTGAAGGCAGTTCCTGAGGAAAAATATCTTTTTCCAGTTAACTGGATGATGGTAGTCAGCAGTTAATAGCCGAGTTTTCGTCAGCAAAGATTTTATACAACCTGGTGGCTACATGAGACACTGAAGTGCTCAACGTACTAACCTGCACCGACAAAAAAAATTACTATATTTGAAGTGAAATAACGCGGCAAAATAAAATCTGATAAAAATAATATAAAGACTACTGAGTACCTCCATTTAATTGCACTGCACAACACTTTATTCAACAATTGTGGCTATTTTGACCCATAATTTTTTATTATGTCTTCACCATTTTAATTACTGATATTAAACCTCTAGAGGTTTTTGACATTCTAAGTATCCTTGATTGAATTTATCAGAAATCTAAAACTTAAGAAAACACTGAATTTTATAATACCTGCACAAAAAAAGCAAAAAAAATGTATGGAAAAACGTTTTATTTTAGAAAATTAAAGGAAAAACGAAAATAATACTTGAATCAAGGGAAATAAAAAAAAACGCTGAAAATTAATATCAAGTTGGTGCTCTGGAAACGCGAACAAGCTCTCTACATCCCTAATGAAGCCTTGTAGGATTTCTTCCCAACCCTCTGATATAGCGTTGCTTAATTCATTTAGATTTCCAGGTTGCTGTTCTTTATGTTATATGATTTTTTTCAAGCAACTCCATACGTGCTCGATTACATTCATGTCTGTTCGTAAAAGAAATCTGCAACCGTAGTTGCCCAATGAGGTCGTGCTTTGTCGTCAATCGAAACGAAATCTTGGACTCCTTAATTTTCGGCAAATGGGACAGCCACCCAAACACTAATTTATGTACGTTTGTGCATTTAATGTAAGTCCGATAAACACAAACTCGGTTTTGCCATTAAATTTAATCCCACCCCAAATGGTCAACCACCACCCCCAAATATATTTGCTTTGTTGCACTTTGCCTTGCCTATACCAAGCCAGTACTCTTCCGTCTGACCGATAAAGATTCTCTCTACATTCATCTGAGAATAAACTGTGTTGCCATTCATTAAAATCCTGCCCCCTGTGCAGTTCTACCCAAATTCTTCAATTTCTTCAGTGAACCTTGTAAAGGAGCGGGCAGCCTTTCCGACGTCTTGCTCCTAATCCTAGGAAATGTAATTTTCTATGAATTGTTTGTGTGGTGATTTGAAGTCCACTGATTGCCCTTAACTTTGAGGCATTAATTGTTTGGTTTGCCTGTGTGGTCCTTACCAAGTTTCTGTCTTTCCTCGGTGTAGTCTTGCATGCAGGAACTCCTGCACGCCAATAGGCTCCACCTCCATGAATCATGTCTCTTTGGATAACCCTTTGAACTGTCCATTTTGTTGTCTGTAAATCCGCTATTTTTCTCAAACAAGCAATTTTGACGCCTTAATCGTATAATGTTATCCATTTCAAGTTGAGTAAATCTTATGTAGGTCATTTGAGCTAAATAACTGACATTCTGACACAACAAACTAAGTTTAACTAAACTTTAGCTAACAGAATAATCTAGATGACGCCAGTTTAATATTTTATATTTCAGGCCTTTTTTGTTAAAGGCCACTCTAAATAAATGAAAATAAATCATGAACTTGGAAAATTTTCCCTGCTTTTCTAAAATAAAATGTTTTTCTTCTAATTCTTTTGCTTTTTTGCACGCCCATGGTAATGAAATGACAACTGAGACTTTGTGTAGGTAACACATGCGTTATAAAATTCAGTGTTTTTTTAATTTTTAGATATCTGATAAATGAAATCACAGAAGTTTAGAACGTCAAAAACCTCTAGCTAGAGGTATAGTATCGGTAATTAAAGTGGTGAAGAGATAATAAAAAATTATGGGCCAAAACAGCCACAATTATTGAATAAACTTTCAGTGTTGTGCATTACTTCTTTTGATCGACTGTATAATTGACTGGAAAAAGAATAATTAACTAAATGGTGGTACTGGGTAATCCAGATGAACCAATCTCTGAATACTGAATTAAATCTTGAATCTTTGAATATTATTTGGCTAAAGTATTTCAGTTCAAATATAGAAATTTTTTTCTTAGTGCAGTTAGTATGTTGAACAGTTTAGTTTCTCACTATTGCCCATTTGTTTTGTTGTTCAATGTCCACAATGGCTCCATTGTTTGTGTTGTAATTCTAAATATTTGTATTGCTGTTTTTTGTCATTTTATGATTTAACCTTTCGTAAAATTTGTTTTTATTTATTTAGCTTGAAAGACATCATAACTTCCAATCACTGTTGCATCTGCCAGTGTACAGCTGGATCTAAATTTTCTAACATTAGATCCTTTTTTTTAAGTTACTTTTTTGAACTAGTATCTATTTTAAGTCATAAATTTACCTTTTTTCTGGTATATTAGTTATTTTATGTAATGCATAATTTAAAAAAAGTACTGCTCTAGAATTCTTAATTTCTAGGTGGCAGTACTTTACTAATATGTGTTATTTATTGTTAAAAACTATATATACTTTTTTTCAGTATTTATTTTATACTATTTTGTAACAGCCATTTTATAGTATTTGTGTAGGTCTTGGTTAAGTGAGGCCTCAAACGACGCCAAATCGTTACCAGTATAATGAACGGCAGTGTGTTTTTTAGGTATACATATTGAGGTCTCTCATCTGAAAGACTTTGATTAAGTTTAGAGTTTTACCCCAAAATCGGATAATCAACCATGTTAAATGTTTTTTGTCTATGTAATTTACAATTATTATATACCATTTTTTGTCTAATTCAGTAGCTATTTGGTTAATAAGGTCTATCATTACACTTGGGGTGGTTTTTTTCTTTTCGTAAAACTGTTAATATATATATATATAGAAATTAATGTTTTTAAACTTTTTTTTAATTGTTTTAACGATTTTCAAAAAAATTCAAATAACAGTTATTTTTCTGTAATTTTTTAAACTAGTATTTGTAATACTTAATTCTATTTCCAAATATTTTAAATTACAGTATTCAGCATTTATTGAATCAATGATTGCTGTTTGTCTAGTATATAATTTGTATTTTGTCTAGTATGTAACTTGTATTTTGTTTTTTTATTTTTTCTTTTATTATGTACTTGGACATGCCACTTTATAATGTTAGGGTGTGATGATACCCGCAAGGGCGAAACACATATCATCTTATGTGTTAATATTTGATTGAGACCTAAACTTTGAAATTTTATTTTAATACTATTGTATACAGGTCTCTTTGAGAACTATGGACAATTTTTCTCACTTTCCCGGACTGATCGGCAGATGAAAAATATTTGTAATACATTGGAGAGCTTTGTGGACTAACTTTAAAAGGCTGGATAATATGTTTTTGTCTCATTATTATTATTCATTAAAGAGTTAGGCCACTTATGTGAAAAATATTTCAGATGATTCCAAATTACAGAAATGTTTAGCGCGACATTTTTTGTTAAACAAAACAAACTTTTGTTCCAAAAATCTATTTCAGTGGAATGTAATTTTATTCTCAGTCTTAAAAAATACTAGTCGTGTTTCCAACATTGATGTGTGAAGAAATTATAGGTATTCAAGTTTTTTTATTATTTGTTTAATACACTGAAAATTTGATATATTTATTGGATTAAATATAATAGAGTAATGTGGAACGTTTCATATCTTTAATGATACTTTTTCAAGCACTGAGTTGTTAGTGTTGTTGTTACTGCAGTTTGCCCATTAGTCCTAAGTTTGACGTAAAGGAGAACATTTCACAATAAAACACACACATGAGAAATAGTTCTTTAATCAAACTGTAATATGGCTACATGTGGTCAATAAAGTACTTGTGGTCAATAAAATACTCAGTACTTTATTGACATAGCCATATTATGGTTTGGCTGGACGGTTTATCATGTGTCTGTATTGTTGTGAAATATTTTACTTTACGTCAAACCTAGGAATAATGGGTAAATTATACAAAACAACCAACTAACAATTCTGTGCTTGAAACAGTATCAATCAAAATACGAAACGGCGTCGTACAGGAATTTGTGTGTTTTTTGAGCCTTCTCCTATATATATAGTGGAGGATAAAAGAATATAAAAAATAGAATAGTCACTGGTGATAGCTAAAACACATTTTTCAACCTGCAATTCGCACTTTCATTATTGGTATGCGGATATGGCGTTATATTGATAATATAAATTTAGATGTGTATTACAGGCGAAGAGAAATTTAAAAACATAAATACAAACTGTGGGTTTGTCGCCTTTATGAGTAGACGGGATGCCGAACGTGCTTTGAGTCACATGAGACACCGCACGGATATGCGAGTGGGATGGGGCAAATCCGTTGAATTACCGGCTCATCCGATATACATCCCTCCAGAGCTATTGCGTTTGTATTTACCGCCACCACAAAGCGGTCTGCCCTTTAACGCCCAGTCGAGTGAGAGTTTAGATAGGATTGAAGGTTGGTATGAATTATTTGTTTATTGATAAATAATTATGTGTATACTAGACTTGTTCAAATAAATATTTCGCCAACCGATTATTCATTTTAGGTCCTCCTGCCAGGAAGAGTTGTTTTGACATGCTAATGTATTTGCTAGTAATTGAGCTGGTCATTTGTGTAAACATGTCCTAACTACTACACGATTTGACATTTTTAAAGCCATTTTTAATTATTAATAACGATTTTAAATTTAGTGTAGATGATAAGGTATCCACATTTCATGATGATAATATACGCATTTCAGCGAAAAACATGAGATCATTACTTGCTATTAGAAAGTATACGTCAAATGCTTATTTTTTATGTTATTTCACTAAGTATAGAACAATATCGAAAAATCGTAAAGTATTATAGATCGCCATACTACTCTGACCGAATTAATAATTCTGGAAATAAGTCAAAAAAAAATTCGAAAATTATTGATGAAAGGGGTAGGGCAAACATAACCACTTTGAATACCATTTGGATGCTAATACTCTTCTAAGGCTCTGTAGCTGCTAAATTAACAAATAATATTATCTCACAGACTGATCTTCTCACTTACTTAAATAACATCAGCATAAATGAGCAATGTGTTTTGACTCCTACAATGTAGGACTGAGATGAGAAGAAACATTCCATGAAATCATCCAAAAAAAAACAAAAAGGCTGCTGGTTATGATGGAATATCGGCAGAGATAATTGATAACTAGCCATATGATTTGGTCTAACTTTCTGTCTATATCAAAGAAACTTTCGAAAAGAGGATTTTTACAGAATGTCCTAAGAGAGTATCTGTGTACAGGGTGGTTTTTTTCGTTGATATTATAGGGTATAGACTGAACGGTAAGAGATACAAAAAACCTAAGATACGTGCCCCGTTCTCTTTTTTCATGTTTAGTTTAATGGCGCGGTCAAATCTACGTTAACTGGTTTGGTTTAGAAAATACAGGGTGATTCTCAAAATCTCCCGTTTGTTATTATCTTTCATTATTCGGTTATTTATGGAGATAAAAAAACTTTGAATACAAAAGTTTTATGACTTTTTACGTAGAATCCAGCGGCGTACTTAAAAAATGTAGATGTTTTAATTTTTGAGATATTATCAAAAGTTGCGTTTGCTTAAATTTCTTGCCATTGCAACAATATATAATACCTAATATTTTTCTTTGTCTTAAATAGCCAAAATACCAAAAAACAGTTTTTTTTTGATGGCCATGGATTGAATCATTATTCTTTTATTTTATAAGGTATCTTAAAAACTCAAGTTACCAAGGATATTAAAACATTGATAAACCAAAACATCTACATAAAACAATAAAAAAAATTATAATAACTACTCAACAATTATCTTGAATACTTAACGATTAGCATAGTTGTTTAATCACAAAAGGTGCTAAAATTGTCTTCGATTCTGATTGATGTATATATGGCACTCTTCTAATGCAATTAGTAAAAGTTGCTGTAAGTTCTTCTAAAGTATTACTTCGGGTTTTATATACTCATTCTTGATCATTTTATACACATTCTTCCAAAATTTGGATGTATCCATTATCATTCAAATTTTCATTATAAATCCTGTAGTTAAGGACTCTATTTTGATATAGTGCCACCCATACATGGAACCCAAAGCGTCCTTGTTGTACCCTAGCGGCGCACAGTGTTCCCCAATATAGGTCATAAATCTCAGTAGGCGATGCTTCAATATCTCCTAGGCAACTATGTTATTTAATAAACAAACAATTGACATTTTACCTGATATGACATACATAAGAAAAATAATTGAAATTTGTTCCTTTTTTTATGTCGGAAGTAGGCACTTTCTGTAAGTTTAAAACGTGAATTCTCAAAGTTTTTCAGTACGAGTATTTCGGTTACTGAATTTTTGTGTTAGTTTTGTTACTAAAACTTATTTTAGTAATGAAAGTTCTTCAGCAAGGTAAGTCTTTATATCTTTAAATGTAAAGACTAATGTAGTGTTTTACACTTAGGAATTACAAGCTTTTTTATGTGATCATAAAAAAGGTAAAGAACTGTTAGATATATTTTTTTACATAAATATTTAACAATGTTCCCCGTCTTTCCCTTTAATGATTTTTTTATAATTGAGTAGCTTATTGATTAGTGCTTAAAATCTTTTAATAATATTCTGCGAAGATTTGCGAACGTCTATACATTGTAGGACGTCTATACATAGTAGGCAAGACTAAAAAAAATAATAAATTAATTGCAAACTCTGTGTTCTATATGTATTTAAATCGATTAATATTTGCACATAATTTTATTGAAAATATTCGGGCTGGGCTTTGTAGAAAACTCTTTGACTTCTTTCCTATTATCTGAATCGCTTTGTACAGGGTGTTTGACTGAACTTTGACCTAACTTTCTTATTTTTAAGGATAGAAAAATTATTCTTTTACTAATTTGTAGGGGATGGACTGTAGTTTATTACGCTTTGTAAAAATAATAATAATTCTGTATATTTTTAGGTATTTAAAAAGAGCACTAAAAGTGCTTTTTAGAAATGCCATATATAGTAAGTTTTGCTCATATTTTTGAGATATTTAGGTTTAAAAAAGTAGATTTTATACATACGTTTGAGCTGACCTGGTTATGTAATGTTTTAAAACTCAATACTCATTCAATAATAAAACAACAAAGCGAAACATATAATATATGGTATTTTTAAAAAGTTTTTTAATGCTCTTTTAAAATATCTATAAATATACAGGAATTAGAATAGTTAGATAATACATAGCAAAATGCAACTTTAGCGTACCGTGTTTTTCTAACCCTATATATTACTAATTTTTTATATCCCAAAAACTACATTTCATTCTCTACAATTTGCTAATAGAATCATTTTTCTATCCTTAAAAATAAGAAAGTTAAGGGGGGGCTCAACACACTGTACATTTTATTTTTTGTTTAATCTGCATATCTGGGAAAAAACGACTCTTCTCACGAAAAAAAATTTCTCTTTTCAGGAGCTTCGTTTTTGTGTTCTTTTTCAAGAATGGTCGTTTTTGAAATCTGGATAGGTAAAACCGGAAATAATGTCGAAAAAGAACAAAAAGTCTTAAAAAATTTGGTAGAAATGTTGCCAAATAATGAAAATATTAATATTGAAAATTTGAGATATAAATGCAATTATTTATGTAAAAAGATTGCAATTTTAAGAAGGTTACTAGAAATAAAAAAGTATTTTTAAAAAGGCATATAGAATGGCTTAATGTTAGAGAAGAATTAGTTTTAGATTTACTTAATATAGAAGAGTTCGAACCACCTGAAGATGAAGCGCTTAAGCTACGTGGAAGGCCTCGAAAGTTGTTTGCTGAATGTAGCAAAAGAACAAACCGCAGGAGATTAGCAGGACTGTCAAAATCGACAACAGTTTAGCTTCTAGTTTACGCGATTGCGACAGCACTTGCTCTCTAAATCCAGAGTTAGTAAGTAAAATTAGTTCACATGAAGTTTTATCTCGTTTTGTTAAAGCAAAACTATCGAAACATCAATATTTACCAATAAAGAACTTCCTCAATTCCAAAATGTCTTCAGATATCTTTCCGTCATATCAAAAGCTAAAAAGGAGTGTTACCCCGAAAACGAAAATATAACCGTCACTGAGTCATTTGCGGAAATAGAACTTCAGAAATTGCTGGATCATACTGCTAGCAGACTATTACAATCTCGTAAAGAAGTATTGTCAACTTTACCTGATTTAAAAGAAAATAATAAAATAATGATGATAGGGAAATGGGGTTTTGACGGCAGCACAGGGCATAGTAAGTTCAAGCAGGGTTTTAGTGAATCAAGCACTGAAGATAATAGTTTATTCATCACATCATATGTTCCACTTAGGTTGGTTACAAAAAGTTGCGAAAAACAAGAAACGGAACGTCTACTATGGGAAAATCCACGACCCTCATCAATTCGATATTGTTGTCCCATTCGTTTTCAGTTTCGAAAAGAAACAAATGAACTTTCTTTACAAGAAGAGCAGTATTTTAAACAAAAAATTAATTCTTTAAAACCAACTGACGTTAATATTAATAATAGAACTTATAGTGTTGAATACTTCCTACAATTAACAATGGTCGACGGAAAAATTTGTAGTGCTTTAAGTGACTCGTCTAGCTCTAGGTGTTATATATGTGGCGCGTCTCCGCAAAAAATGAACGATGTAGATACATGTCTTCAGAAACCAGTTCATGCAAATACCTATGAATTTGGATTGTCGCCCCTACATTCATGGATTCGTTTCTTTGAATATTTTATTCATTTTTCTTATCGTTTGGATATCAAAAAATGGCAAATAAGGTCGAATGATGAAAAACTTATATTGTCGGAAAGAAAAAAACGCATTCAGGATCAGTTTAGGAAATACCTAGGTTTAATTGTCGACAGACCTCAAAGTGGTGGAAGTGGATCGTCAAATGATGGAAACACGGCTAGGAGATTTTTAGAAAATTTGCGAAATCGGCAGAAATCACAGGATTGGATAAGCATCTCATAGACATGTTCTGTCATTTTGCGAACCTTGTCATCTGCCTTTAAAATAAATTCACAAAAATTTAAAGTGTTTGCACTGGAAACTTCAAGGCTACTTGTAAGAGAATATCATTGGTACTACCTTCCAGACTCAGTCCATAAAGTCCTTGTTCATGGATCCGACGTAATTGATCATGCTTTGTTATCTATTGGAGAACTCTCAGAAGAAGCTGCAGAAGCAAGAAATAAAGATGTTAAATCATTTAGGTTAAATCACACAAAAAAAATTTCAAGAGTAGCAACTAACATTGATCTTCTAAACAGGCTTCTTCTGAGTTCTGATCATTTAATAACAAGTTTGCGTAAATTACCATCTAAAAAGAAAAGTGCACTATCCAGAGAAGTTTTAGAACTATTAGAGGTTTAACAAATTTTAATTCTAGTTGTTTTTCAACGTGTTAAATTGGTTGAATTAAATTACGTTAGTTAAATTGTTACATAATTAAAAAAAACAATACATAATTGTATTTTCAATATTTCCTTATATTTTCTGTTATAACCTAAGTATGCTACCTCGGATCTTTCAGAAAAAACAAGCCATCGAAATAAGTATAATAAAAGATATAATCAAACTAAAACAACGAAATTAAATATCTAATATAGTCTGCAGTATATATGATTAATGGTATCAATTTATTCGAACGCCCTATAAAATGTACCAGTATCAAAAATATATTTTGGCTTTAAAACGAATATAGTGTTACACATTTTAATAATTATGCTTTTAATCATTTAAATTAAGATAGGTGGTGGCATTAGAATGATCTATATTCATATTAGTTTTTAAAAAAATTAAAACTGCAACTCTGTATTAGTATTACTAGGTGTATTTAAATATTATAGCTCAAAAATGTCTGCTTTTTATTTTTAGTATAGTTTTATAACTTATTTAATCTGTTGCAATAAAAATACCTTTTTATATAAAACTTCTATATTTATGACCACGTTTAGTATGGACAGGGGACCACTGTGCGGCGGTTTGATGAGGATTTTTGTTTGACCAATATCGATTTTTTTGTCTATTAAAAATTCCTATACTAGCTTTGTCAGTCCATATTACATTTTGAAAAAAAATGGGATTCCGATTAATCTGTTGCAAATACCAATGACAAAATTCTAAACGCTGTTCTTCATCTCCAGAATGTAAGTTATAAACTTTCATTATTTTATACGGTTTATACTTATATACTACTATACCATATATTATTAATGACAATCTATAAAAATCGAAAAGCTGATTTATCCATCGGCATTCCTGCTCTAGGGTTGTGACTAGAATCCTGCCCCAAGGTTGTGACTGTTGTGTAAAAACGTTAGAGAAGGTGGAGTACTTATGTATCATAGAATTTTACAATTAAAATGCTACAATAATATAACAATTGTTATTATATGTTATTAAAATGTTGTTTTAAAAGACACAAAAGATAAATACAACCTTTTCGTTGGAAAGTTTCCCACGTTTCGGAATGTTGTACAAAATACTGTAGTATTCCTGAGGTCAAAAATTGACGATTTAAGATAACTTACCTCAGTCATAACGTGCTTCGTTATGGTGTTATCGTTAAGTAAAAAAAATCTTATTACTTTGAATAAAGAAAATATTGTTTTTAGCGATGGGTATTAAATTTGGTATGTGAATTAATACTGTAGTAGGACATCTTTTCAACGAAATTTATTTTACGAGAAATGCAGATATATGACAATTCTTCAAGATAAGGTATATTGGTTGTATTTCTTACCCAAGTGTTCGATTTACGGTCTTTAACTGATATGCCCATCATTTTCCTTTCGATTGCTCTTTGTTGAATTTGTATTTTGCTGAGAGTTCTTGGTTCGAACACATGTCTCGCAGCCGTATATGTTGTTATTGGTACATTGATACATTTAATATAGACTTTGCTTTTCACTCTTTAGTTTTAAAGGCAGTCTGGACTGAATGTTGTACTTCATTCTGCCTTAAGCCGCCCATCCCAGACGTATCCTTTGTTTGACTTCCAGTTGCTGGTTAACTTTACCGGTTGCGTCTTCTAGTCCCAGATACACAACCTTCTCACTTCTTGCCCTTTGTATGGATATTGCGTTATTGATTGTTTGTGCGTTCGTCGCGTGCGAATTTGGTTTTTGCGGGGTACATTTCTAAACCGACAATTTTTGCCTCTTGCAACTCTTGGCCCATTTCTTTCAATTCAGTTTTATTTTCGGCGAAACGCGCCATATCAAGTCTGAGGTTGTTGAGTCGTTTTTCGCTGAATATGTTAAGTCATCTTTCACCGAATATGTTAAGTTTCCTGTTTTCCTATTACGGGTTCTTCAAGACATCCTTTAAAAGTGAGTTTGTCCATTGTATTTTTGTGTAGTTTCAGTTTCAGTTTGGATTGGTCGTTGATTTCTTGTAAGATTTTTCATCGCTCTCTTAATTGCCCAGAATTCCACTCTTCGAACATTAAACTTTAAAGATTCCATCTGTATCATCAGCTTTTCTAAAGTCGACAAAAGCTATATAATGTATTACGTCGCCTTTCCTATGAGTAGTTTGACTGTGTTTAGGTGTTCAATTGTTCTAAGGTTTTTCCGAAAGCCTGCTTGTTCTTTAGGTTGGTAGGTTTCACACTTCGCATCAAGTCGATCTGTAACTATGTTATGGACGCTTTATATAATTGAAAGAAATTGACCTTTACTAGGATCTTTATTAAAGTTTTATTAGCTCTGATGTTACAGGTATCTAAATAAAATACACTTGGCAACATGGTATATTTTAACCGAATTTATTTTAAGTTTATAATCTCCAGATAATTAAAACCTATAAAACTGTTTAACGTCAAAGAATAGCAGCGTTCTTCCGTGTAAAATTAAATAAAATTAGCTCCAGTTGTACTTATTGTACTGTAAAAAACCCTTTGGCAGGTAAGTTTCTTTTAAATTTACAGTTGTAAATATATGGTATTTATGGGTGATTAGCATTTCGACATTTGTCAGCCTGCAAATTATACTACAAACACAAAACAATATCCACCGGTGCTGCCGTATTTCATATGTCAGTTTTTACAAATCGGTGATCGCTGTGGCGTTATTAATCATGTGATCAAAAAGCAGAAAGTTGCTCTGAATGTAACGCCTTTTCATTACGTATACATTTTCATTGTGAAAAAATAATGCAACTATCATGTTATTTGATACTCTTTGCATATTTAGGCATTCCCTTTTATAGACTATTAGTATAATCAGTGTTTTTAACATATTTATTTTGTTAGATGTAGAAGATGTTCTTCCAAAATCAGTGGTAAAAGTAACAATTCCACTAAACAAAAAAGTCCTAACCTTAGTCCACAGAATGATCGAATTTGTTGTGAAGGAGGGGCCTCTGTTTGAAGCAATGGTTATGAACAGTGAATTAGGCAATCCCGATTTTAATTTCCTATTCGAAAACAAGTCGCCAATTCATGTGTATTATAGGCTAGTATTTAAGGATAAAAGCTTCTTTAACGGTTAATTATTGTACGTGCAATCATCGCCTATTGGTTTGATTTTTAGATGGAAATTATTTAGTATCCTTCAAGGAGAGGCTACAAGGGAGTGGAGCATGAAACCTTTTAGGTAAATATTATTTAATGAGGTCAATTTAGTGTAGTACGAAAACTTTCACGGCTGGAGTTAACTAAATAATCATGGTTCTTGGGTTCAGACTGTGTCAAATTGGAATTACTTACGACGTTCCGCTTGTGATTGCACGAGGCATCTTCAGAGATAATCATATGTGCTGTTGAGTGCTGGTGTGCAATGACAGTGGATTGAAGAATTTGTTTTCAAATTATACATCTTTCATGCTCCTAAGTATAGTAGACACAGAGCTCTATATACACTTTAATGTAGGAATAGGGAATAATATAAACTCTTTCTGTTTGCAAAGAAATTATTAAATTAGAGAAACTTAAAAATTTTAAATAAATCCCGGTGAAATTTTAGTCAGTTTTGAAATTCCTATATACAAATAAGCCTATTGACGATAAAGTTTACATAATTTTATACATATGCAAACATAAAAATCTCGATTCTGTTTTAATTGAATTGATTAAAGAATGCTTAATATTTTCCTTGGCTTTAAACTAGTCACACGGATCGATCTTACATCAGTAGCGTGCGGTGAAATTTTGGAAAGGGAAGCGCTACTTGAAAAAATCTTTGCTTACCTACCTTAAGATATGTCGAGAGCAATCTGATGCTCTATTACCTATTACTAAAGTCTATCACAAAAACCAAAAAAAGCGTTCATTAGTTTTTGAACATAAAAAAAGTTTTGTTAAAAGTTTTTTTTAATTTTTCGTGGCACTTTCCAGTCGATAATTGTTTATAAATAAGGTCTATTCGTCTATCAACGGCCGCAAATTTATTTATCACATCATCGTAAAAGTTTGGATTTTCCGATAACTGTTTAACGCACTCTTTTTCAATAGATAATAGGGCTAAATTAGAAAGTCTATATTCACTTGTTGAGTTTTTTATAAAACTTTTAATGCGCTTTAATGCTGAGAAACTAATGTACACGTGGCTGGGATGGTTAGTATAATTTACACAACTTGACGATTTCACTTAAAGACTTATTTAAACCAGTTGTTTTTATAAAATTTAACATATTCATGGCCTATTTTTTGTTACTAATTTCAGATTTAGTTATTTCATAAACAACACTTAACTGGGAGTGTAAAGCAGCAATATCAAAAAAATTCCCGTAATTTAATTTTAGTGAATTAAAAGATTCTGTCGGAAACTGTGATGAATTGTAGTTACTAATATCAAAATTGCACAACTCCACAAATTTTAATTCGTTAAAATTTTGAAATAGAGAATTCATTTGTTGTAAAAATATTATCGAAAATTTCGGCGTATAATCGACGATAGGATGCCTCTCTTTCGCCTTCATTATCGATTAACACAGTAACAGTTTCAGCATCCCTTTGTTCTTTATTGTCCTAAACGTCTTGAAAAAAGTCTATTAAAGAATCACGGTATTGAAACACTGTTTGCACTAAGCGTCCATTTTAGTTCCATCGCGTCGAAGAAACTTTTGGAAACCTTTTTTGAACGTGGATATCCAAGGCACGAGTTCTTTTTCATGAATTTGAAAAAAAGGAGGTCATGCCACTAAGCGTTGAAGTGAAAACTTTACAATCTTTAATATTATCCATGCATCGCGATAAGACCAAATTAGCATACGACGTTGACGGACTCGATGCGATAGAGAGGTGTGTATCCAGTATTTAACTTTTAGTCGATACATTAATGTCGTTTGAATAATATTTCAGATAAAATATTTTAGCTAAATTTATTAATTTCTATGCATTATAAATTCAAAAAAAAAATATTTATTTATAAATATAATAGTATAGGGAAGCGTTGCTTCCCCCGTTTCCATGGACCGCACGCAGTGATATATATATATATATATATATATATATATATATATATATATATATATATGGCGTAGCGTAAAGAAACGGAATAGGGATGCGGTAAAAATTGAGAATGTCCAGGAAATAAAAGAAAATTATAGTGGTAATATAAAATAATCATATTTTAAAATTAAAGCATTAATTTTTAAACCGAAGCTCAATTCCCTTTATCTGACAAACGCAAACTCAAGCCAGGCGCCTTCAATGTACAATACCTGTATACGCCGAGATGTGTTTAAGTGTTTAAGTAATCGCACTCAAGCAGTAAAAATCCGCGTGGTCAACTGCTGGCTTCTAGTGACGTCCTCGAGCGAAACGTGTATGCCAAGCGGGCGGCTTGATGTAACATCGACAGTCGCATCACTTTGCAAAGTGTACTGGTTGCAATAGTTATGTGGAAGTATCCGATATTAATAATTATAAAAAAATATGTTTGATAGGGATAAAAAAATACCTTCTGTGTTTCTTAAAGGGATGCGGCGCATCACCCGAATCCATGCACGCTACGCCCCTGATATATACTCAATTAAATAGGTTGCAAAATAATTTCCGTTTTTTTGTTTGACTGGAATCATAAGATAGCTTATCAAAAACTAAGATAGGAATGGGAAAGTTATTTTGCTCTAGGTTTAACAGTTCAGGTGCTATGACGGCTCAAAGAAGCAAAAATGTCAATTTTCAATTCATCAATAAATCAAAAACAGTTACATGTAGACATGCACATGCTTATTAAAAAACACTTAAAATTGACCACAGAATCCAAAAAGGTAATGTAAAAACGGTGTTCGGTTTAAAACGCCAAGTGGTACCTACCAGTTTGAAGTAGAAAAATGTTTGTTTTTAGTCAACTCTCGGGCTCTCGATCGTTTTCGAATTTGTCAATTGCATATTTGTGACTAACATTTAAAATGTTGTAATCATTAATATGAATAATGTTCAAAGCAAACAACACGTTTGTAACTGCTATTTTCATTATTTTTTATATTTTGGCTTTGAAGTTTAAAATATTTGCAATGTCAAAGTTGGCAAATATTATTCGACACGGTGCAGTATGGCTACGCTCTTTACAATGCATTTTTAGTTGACAGTACTAGGTTGTACGTGATCGATCACGATTGAAGACGATCGATTGTGACTTCCACCTTATGAAAGTTTTCGAGGAAATTAATCTACACTCCGTCTTTTTACAACCTAAATATTGGTCTAAGTGTGTTGATGATACTTTTGTAATATGGCCACATTGAGAAGAAAATTTAACTATGTTTTTTGATTATCTAAACCAATATACAATTCAATATGGAAATTGAGTCAGAGGGTGTCATCCCCTTCTTTGATGTGTTAGTACAAAAGAAAAGGACCAGTAGTCTAAGTCATACTGTGTACAAGAAACTGACACATAGGAACGTGTATTTAAATTTTAGCTCGCATCATCATCTATCTCCGAAGCAATCGAAGCTTTAAACTCAAACGGATATTGCTTTTAATTAGATATTACAATAATCCCAGACCTCAACCAGTATTGAATACGGGGTACCACAGATAAAATTGCATGAAGTCTGAGGATATCTAACATTCGCACGATTTTCAACACGCACAAAAACTTCAACAATGCTTAAGGTCGCCGAAAGATGTAATTTCATTGCAAACAGAAGCAGTTTATAAAATTCCCTGTTTCTTCGGTAAAATGTATTTATGGGGCAAACTGGACAGTCTGTTGCCGATTGCACAAAACTTTTAGTCACGTAATAACTTTAACTGACGTTTAAAATCATTTTTGACGTTGACACTCTTACCTCGTCTGTCACACTCGTCGTTTGATTAGCTAATGCTTAGTTAAATGCTTTGAGCAACCCGCCATGTTTGATAAACTTAGGGAGCATGGAAGATATATAAGTAAGACACAAATTGTTGAATCCTCTATTGCTGAGCATCAGTTTAAATATATTATAAAAAGAAGACAAGAAAGTCTATTGAAAGAATGAAGCAATTCTAGTACAGACACCGGCTATGTGCTATCATGCGTGGAAACCAATCATTAAATTCAATACCTAAACTCTGATCATGGGAGCTTCTTTACTGTTTTATGTCGTGCAAGGAAGATCCATGAATAAGCCTTGTACAATCACGGGCAAAACGTCCAAAGTAATTCCAATTTGACACAATCAGAATATTCTAAATCCAAGAACCGCTATTCCTTAATTTAGTGTGGTTTTTAAAAGTATTTATTTTAAGTCTAATTTTTTTGCCCTTTTGCCTCGGATGAACTCTATTTCAAGTAATTCCTTCTCGTTGCTTTTTAATCCAGATATTCACTTGTTTACTGACATTTTGGACACATTTTAGGCCTATGTACCGTCTACAGTCAAGATAAACAAAGCTGGAGACTATAGACTACTCGAATAATTTTTTTTTTACTTTTATATTAATTTTTATAAACGACTTTTAAGCTTATTTAATAACGGTATGTAGTATTATTAGATATTTAATTCTGTCTAATAGGAATGCATCTAAAGTTATTTTTTTATATTTTTTCTTTATGGTTATTAACAATAATTATATATTTAGGATGTTCAAAGGAGGTTCCATTTGGCTACCTCCTGTTGCTCCAAATTATCAAGCCGGTATGCCTGAAGAGCTAATTAATAAATCAGATAATAGTATATTGCTGTCAGGTAGGTTATACAAGTGTAATTTCTATAGGGTGAAAAAGAAATGACTGCAAATATTTTAACGTACGGGTCATTTTAAGTAAACAATCCTATATAACCGGGGGCTCAAAACAGGTTTTTTTTTCTGTCTGGAAACTAAATGAAGCACATTTACACATACAAATTGACTATGACTCCACATCGTGCTATGGCCGTTCTTAACTTAATGGTCTATTCGTGTTTTATTCTTTACACGTTTTCTTAAACATGATCATTCAGAACAATATTTGCTCTTTCCGAACAGGGCAGCGGTTTAACCGCCAGAGGGCGTCAAAGTTGCCCTATTTTTCGACTTAAATTAATAAAAAAAAATATTTCGCTATCTTTGATCCGGGCCATTTTAAATATTATTCGGAAGTCTATAAAGAACGTTTTCTGCAAACATGTAGTTTTTTTCTACAGTTATCAGTAAAATAGTGTATCATTGTTTGATCCCTAGTTCGGATGGTGAAATAACAAAGACGTTTTACGTATTATTTAAATATTTACAAGTTGTCTTCAAGCAACATATCAAGTTAATTATTAATGCACACTAAGATTAAAAAACAGTGTTGCCAATCTCCTAACCGTTGATACATCAACCACATATTGTGGGTTGCCTATAGATAGTCATTGTATCGTACAATCATGGCGTAATTTTTTTGCGACATCACCTTATCGGCCAACTCTCTCAATCCGAAAACAGCACATTATTTTTTTTTTATCGTTCAAAAGCCTCAAGACTGGACCGAAATCGTGCCAAATATCAATTATTTGTTCCTAGCCGTATTTCAGATATTAGACAAATATAAAAAGTACTTTTGCCACGACCGACGTTTACGAGTACGGTATAAGCAATATAAAAGCGCGGTCTGACGGCAAGCCGTAAATGTGGCAGAACTTCAGTTATCTATAATTCATTATCAGATGAAGATTTTCATTCCAAACTTTGGGGATATTCTTTTTTAAAGTATTTAATGTTTTCTTGCTATTTACAAAAAAAAAAAAAAAATGTGCAAGTTGCCTATATCTAATTTTAATACAATCATAATATGAAGACATCAGTGTACCGTGTTGGTCAAGTTGTTGACGAAACCGATCATCTGTTATTTGTGGTGCAAAGTTATAAAAAATGTAAGTGTTTTTTTCAATAATTTTTATTTATTCAAAACTTATGGTTTCTTACTGCATTATTGAGACCTTGCCAGAAAATCTAAAATTGGCATAATTTTAAGACTCCTGGATGTCGATCTCTGTATATAAGACTTTTTGGTCGATTTTACCTGTACTTTTACCTGTTAAAATATTTGCTCCCATTTTCCTTTTACCTTGTATATTTCATGTCTATAAAACAGTTTTAATTTATTTTAGAAAATCAGTGCGAACGTCTTGTTGAAATAATTCACAATCTAACATTAAGTCGGGATTCAATTGCAGAAGCTATGGTTTTTTGTCTCAACCACTTATCCGCTCTTAATGATTCTCTTGATATTATTATCGATTCACTATGCAATTCATCTACTAAGCCGCCCAGTAAGGTAGCAAGGTATGTATACTATTAAAAACATATATTAACCCTGGAAGCAGAGTAATTTTTTACGCCGGACCTTACAAAAATTAGGATGGATTTTTACTCCCTCGTAAAAGGGGATAATTTTTTAATTGTAGTTCTATGGGTGTTCATTTGAATTAGTTAAAAGTTTACATTGCTAGACCCTAAGCAAGTCCACCACAATATATGCGAGAGTTTGCACCAAAACTACAAAAAATACGTAAGGACTAATGTTTGGCTGAGAGGATCTTTTTTTTATACGTTAATACAAATTCCTCCATGAAAATCAATCCGATAGTAACAAAAAAAGGGGGATGAGTGAGTTTTTCGAGAATATTGTTTTAAACTTTAGTTATTCCGGTTTTTGGGGTATAATCCATAGAAACGAAAAATTTTTACCAAAAATAATTTTTTTATTTGAATTTCAAATTTTTTTGTTGGTCTTTCCAAATTTCAATTTTTCTTTTACTCAGAAAATGATCTAAATTTGCCGACTATTTAAAATTTCTCTATGAAGAGGAGATAAATGGCTTCTTCGAGAATATTGTTTTAGGCTTAAGGATTGGGTCTCGTTTTCAGGTTTTTAGGATATAGTCGACTAAAAATGACCAATTTTCAAGAAAAGTATTTTCGTCAGCGGTTGATGTAAGAAAAATGATAATAAAAAATGTGTGATTTTTGGACAGTGGTTGATATTATCATGACTTAAAGAATATTTACAGAATCCGAAGTATTTCTGTTGACATTTTCCAAGGACCTTTGTCTATTATTCTCCATTTATTTCAGGCTGTTTAGATGTTGTCTCGTATTTTCCGGTCGTTATTTTAAACCTAGTTATCTTGGAGGGGCAATAACATAATTCAAACAGCCTATAAGGTTTTCTTTGTAAAACGAATAATCATAGTACAAAATCTGATAATTGTCTGCGGAGTTAAGTTCACCATGCATACTAGTCTAAATAATTGTTTTTAATTATCAAATCAAATTTTGCACAAAAATCAAGTATTAGGTTTGACTTAACTAATAAAATTTTGGTTTGAATGAAAATTATTACAAAAAAACAAATTATCCAATTTACCTTCAATGCTGCACAAAAATCAAGTGTTACATCGGAATCAACCTATAATATTGGTACGAATCTAAGACAGCAAAACAAAATAGCGGCCTAATAATTTAAAAAATTGTTATTATTATTGTTTAAAAAATTGGTGTGAAAATCTACTTATTAGGTTCATTTCAAATTTTGGGCATCCATTTAGAGATAAACTGGAAACATATGGTACGAATTCAAAACTTCAGTGATAATTTGGTAAAATTCAAAATGACGATACAAAATGGCAAATAAAAATGTTTGTAAAGACAGTATTCTAAATGATTGTGGCGGAACCAAATTGATACACAATTTACTCTTGACTAATAAAAGGAAATATTCATAACGAGGCAAGTCCCGGGTAAAGGAAATTTACCGATTTTTTTGTCTGTTATTGTCTAAGCCGTTAACCGAAGCAGAACATTCTGTCCTCTTCAAAGGCATAACCCAGAGAAGCATTCCCGTAGAAGTGTAGTTTCCTTTGTCGAAGCGGCAATCAGGAGACTACTAGCTAAGCAAGCTGATTAAGTCAAGTATGAAACAGTACAGATTATCAAGAGGTCAAAACCATCGAAGTCGAGTCTCCCAGCAGCCGAAAAAAAATCGAGTCTGATCCTTCTAGGAGATAAAAGCAACTCTAAAGTTGTCATTGGCAACACGGAATACGTGGAAAAGGTAACTCGAATATAAAAGCATCCAACCTACTTCCAGTGGAGAAGAAATTAATTAAATCATCATAAATCATTAAAGCCAAAGAGCTCCAGAATCCCCAGGATCTGCGGTCCTACCAAGATAAAGAATAATGTACGTAAGATGACCTTCTACCTTATCTCAGAAGTTCTATGACCTACAAAAAAAGTTAAATACAAAAGTTTTTTTGTTTTAGTCTTTGAATTATGTTATTTTCTTGTATACAAGGCATTTATATTAGTCTAACCAGGTGTCAACTTTCTTATTTTACATGGGGCACTCTTTAGATTTACAGGGTGTTCTACCGGCGAGTACCTATAATTACATTGGTGCAGCTAGAACACTAAAATAATTTTGAAATGCCTGTTTGTGCCAAATTTTTTTTCTAGTGTATGTGTTATGTGATTTCAAGTATTTAAATTTTTTAAATAAAGGAATTAGGGTAGTGTTGCTAAGTTTTGAATTTTTATAAATTTGTTATTTTTTTCAAATGTAATGCTCCGTATATTATCTCAAATTTAAATAGTGCATCAAAAGACGAATTCAGCGGTATTTGACACACACCATGGACTTACGAGTCAAAGTTTCTGAATTATCTTCATTATCTTCAGAGCGTTATATTTTGTATGTGAATAACTGAAGTATTTAGAAATATAAATACCAGATCTATTATATCAGTGAATAAACACTAATATTTTTATTTTTAATCTCATCTTTTACCTATAGACAGCATCAGTTAACTAAATAAATTAAATAAAAACAGTAAGTATTCAAAATAATAAACATTACCTACTGAGAAAAAAATTAAATAGTAAGCGCTATTGTTTCTATAATAGTTATCCGTGCAAAGGCAATTGTTATCCTTAAATTCCGAGGCGAACTGGGATAATTTAAGTGTTTTTTCTTCCAAAGTAAATTAAAAATGACCATTTTTATTCACATATTTCTTTTTAAATGGAGTTTTAAGTGAAATCATAATCTTATTTTGCAAAATATTGCGCTAATCAAATCAAATTTGCCCTTGAACTACCGTAGAAGCAATAGCTTAATTTATTTATAATTTTGCATAATTAATGTTTTTCAAAACATTCTTCTAGTTCACTAATGCTTACAAGGTAAAAGTTAAATATGTAAAATTTAAAATGTTTCCTATTATTTATTGAGATAATATATTTGATATTAGTAAAAAAAAGAACTCGTGAATTCAATCTTTCAATGACCTATTTATGTTTGAGATAATATACAGGTGGTTACATTTGAAAAAAAAATAGAAATTTGATAAAACTCAAAACTTGGCAACACTGCATTATTTCTCTCGTTTAAAAAAAATTAAACATTTGGAATTACATAATACATTCACTAGAAAAAATTTTGGCGCAAGCAGTTGTATAAAAACCATATAAGTGTCTTAGTTACAGCACTTTAAATGTAGGTGAAATCCTGAATATAAATGCTAATAAGTTATATTTATAATATAATAAGTAATTTTTTTTTGTAGGCCATATCAGATAAGATACCATTTCGACTAATCGTTAGTGCAATAGTTGTTGGGAATAAAAACTCGCCAGAATCTCTCTGAGCTGAGCTCATACAGTGCTCAAAGCTCATGGAGGAAAGATCGTTGAAGATAGCTTGTGCAATCAATCAAGGCTAAACATTGAGTAAATCCGTTTTCACAAGCTGATTGGCATACCGCTAAGATCATAAGAGTTTTGGCTGTTAAGTCTTGCCAGAATTAGTTATACTAGCTTTATTCTGAACGGACGGATTGGGAACAAGGTGAAGGTGGAATTGAGGGCGATTTGTGTTCGGTTTTTTTAACTAGATGTAGAAACGATTCCTTATGAGGAATTACAGGTGTGAGGGACCTTTTGCGCCCAGTTAATAGTTTTGTTAGCACTATTTCCTTGCTCTTGCTAGTACCAGTCCAATATAACAAAATATTCAAAATAAACTGGATAAGAAGCTGATTCCTGCTTTTCTAAAAATTAATACTTACTATAAATGTATTTTAAGATATACGAAAGCACAAATTAAAACCTAAATTATATATTGACACAAGAAAAAAAACGAACCTTAGAGTAGACCTTTAGAGTCAAATTTTGCTATTTGGTGCGTTATTTCATAAAATAGCCAGGAATGGTATGAATAGCGAAACCGGGAGGCTGTAGTCGTAGTGAATAAGTTATATATAACTTTAGTTTTATCAAAATGTTTGATTTGGTCATTTTTTTAACTTCCATAAAAATTGAAATATAATCATTTTAGGCTTTACCTCCTTTATGATGTCCTTATTAATAGTGTTGATAAAAATATCAAATTTGACAATATAAGGAGCGAAATTGAAAATATTGTGGACGAACTATATACTTGTGTTATAAATATTACTCAAGAGGTAGACAAGGCGATGTTTGGATCAAAAGTAATTCGTACGTTACGACGGTTATCATTCGCTGGGTTTTTGTCGGTTAATTCAGTTAAAAAGGTAATTTATATAAATATGCAACATTTAAAACGAATGTTTTGTGTTATATCTATAGTTATTGATATTAATGCCAAATTTAATATTTTAGTTTGAGGACTACTTAAATGATAATTGCGAATCCATAGACGAAGGTAATTCAAGTTGTGATGAACCTCTGGATGGTGCAAATTTACTCAAACGTTCTCTAAAGAATAGTAGTAATGAATGTATTATTACTCCCTTGTGCCTCAAGAAAAAACAGGAGACAAAGGTAAAGGACTTATTTAAATTACGTCTTTTATCTTAATATATTTTTTATTATACTATATTTATTTGATTTGGTTGGCTATACTGGTTTTATAGCCCCTCCTAGACGATCATATACATCGTATACATACGATCAGTATTCCTGTCAGGTTTTTGATGAATCCAATGTGGTGGTTTGTTTTTATATATCGGGTGTCAATAAGATCGTTTCACACAACGCCATCCAATTGCTTTTTAATCTAGAATTTTGATATTTGCTTTGAATATATGTATGTGTTATTAAGACACACATTTTTTATGAAAAAACCATTGAGTAGACCTAAGTCAAGAATCTGAAATAGAACCCTGTATATTTTTTCACACAGTTTGATAAAGCTTAGAATTCCCCTTTCAATGACATATCACAAGTTGTTTTTTTTTAAGTCGGACCAGGAAGCGTTTATTCAAAATTCAATATGGCGGCCGTTTCCCGATACCGATGATATTTTGGTTATAGAAATTATAAAATAATAAACAAAATAGGATTTTTAAGGGTTTTAATCAAATTCAAAATCAAGTCGTCTTTGGAAGTCATTTTCAAATAGGTGGTGGTAAATTTGATACTTAAACGATTAAAACCCGTGTTTCTTTAAAATATTTTCTGGCACTTTCATGGGACGTATTGCACTGATTGCCTATTCACGAAGGGAAGCAGTACGGTTATAGTCGTTGTACGTTAAAACGTTTGTTTCAGCTTCTTCGCTTACTATGAAACCTCCGTTGCTATTAGCATGAACACCGCCAAATGTTGTACTAGCCAAGTATAATATGCATGTAAGGGAGCGTCATGATCCGGAAAGCGTTCCTGGTATAATCTTTCGCCGTCTTTGGAATTTTTACGACATTCCCCATAAATAAAGAGCATATCAATTTGATGTTCTTTTGTATAAACCATAATATTTATTTCTAACTAGAACCACTTCTTAGTGTAAAAATGTAACGAAAGTTATCAGAAATGTTGATACAAAACAGTACTTTTAACATTTCTGGTTAAACCTAATAAAAATGAAAATGGCCTCTCTATGCAATTGTTTCCAAGGTTTACTTATCTTAGTTTAGTCATCTTATTGCACCGTATGTAACTGTGGTGAAATAAAATTAATACTACTTGTGATTATTTTTCCGACTTCTTAAAATATGACAATAAAAATCATAAAATGTCAAAATAATACAATATATCCTTGAAAAATATTCCAAAATTTACTGATTAATAATATTTGTGTATGTTTCATGTTATTTATTAAAATGTATATCGGCAAAGTTTTGTCAAATCTTTCTAAAACCAAAAGCGAAAATACGGTTTGTTATGCAGTTTTGTGTAGCTAATAAGATATACTTTAATACTAGTATTTAATAAACGCACCTTTCTATTTAAAATCATTGAGAAGATTTAAGAAAAAGTTCACATTTTAAACAAAAATTTAAACTTGATTTTAAATTTGATTAAATCCCATTGAAAATTTCATTTTATTTATTACTTTGATAATTTGTTTAACAGAAATTTCATCGGTATTCATATAACTTGTGATATGTCATTGAGAAGGTAATTCTAAGCTCTATCAAACTATATAAAATAATATACAGGGTTCCATTTGAATTTTTAACTTAGCTCTGATTTCAGAAAAACTGGCACTAATATTCAATTCGTTTTTCATGAAAAATATGGGTAATATATGTCTTCAACCCAAATATCAAAATCCTAACTTAAAAACAATTGAATGTCGTTATGTAAAACGATATCGTTGACATCTGGTATATAACGACTTTATTTTATTAAAGAACAAAGAAAAACTTGGATAAGGAATTAGATTATTTAGCGACGTTCATACTTAACTAAATATAAGATTGTGTCGAAAAACATCCAAATTATTTCCGCAATTATTTAGGATGCAGTTTTTTTATAATACTCTACGAAGTCGGCATCTTTTTTACAAAAGGAAATACTACTCAACTAACATTGTATTTTTTTGGCAACTGAGTGATGTTTCGAGGATGTAAAATTGTGTTATTTCTCTTGCTACAATAAGTGAAACCGTCATAAAGATAATTTATGTTACATCTGCAAATCGTAAACTTTCAAGATGTATTTGTATATAAAAAAGGTGCTTCTGATTTAATCGTTTGAGTATAAGAGGGTCCCTAGATTATTTTACGTCTTAAGATTATTTCACATTATAAACGTGGTGGCCTTAATGTTGTCAGAACTGTGTTTTATCGGGTGTTGATATAGAAAATAGTTAACTAATGAAAATATTGTGTCAAAATATAAAGCCGCTTATATTTCGTCTAAAGTAATTTTATTTCTCAAAAAAAACTTAAATGGAAAACAATATTTCAAAAAATAAGTACCCACTTAGTTGAAACTCGTAACAGAGGATATATACAAGTGAAATGTGACATTCGATGTTTAATTACATTGTTTTGTGTTATAACTAATAAAAATTGTATTTTTTAAATACCATTATGGTTCTTAAGTGCGCAGTGTGCAAGAAGCTTGAGTATAATTTTCCCAACTTTACATTCTATTGATAAGCATAAACAAAACCATGCTGGAAAACCTGAATGGGTGGGAGCGTCTATTCTTTATTTAGTGTGAGGTTTAAACCACTAGAAGCAACCGTTTTCGAGATTGGAATTTCTATGTAAAGCATATACGACCTTTTTGGGCCTTTTCAAATGATGGTCAAACTTTTGGGTAGTCCTTAATGAGTTAAATTATGATTAAATAAATTAAATGCCCAGAAAGAATAGACAAGTATTTCCAAGTCCTCCATTTATTCCCCGCGGAGCAGTACGGCTTCAGACACACAGCAGCATTTACAGGACGGAGGGAATATCATCTTCAGTATAAACGCCCTGCAAGTCAATGCCCTCTATAGTATTTTTCTGGACTGTCCTACCCTTCGTTCTTGTCAGTGTTGTTTACTTAACGTCTATTATGTTTGTAAGTCTGTAACGTTTTGTTTTATATACGTTTACTTTATTTTTATTTGGTGTTAGTAGGTATAAATAGTTGTATACTTTTATTATTTTCGTGTTTAAAATTAGTTCTTTTTAGGTCTGATGATGCCCGTTGGGCGGAATAAGTCACCTTAGACATATTAGACTTAGTATAATCAAATGTATTTGAGACCCTTGACTTTGATTTTAGTTTTTTATTTATAACGTTTTTAAATTTACTCTGGTGTCTAGAGTTATGGACACTTTCTTCGATTTAAGACTTTAGTGTTAATGGAATTTTCGTTTTATACGTTTATATTATACACGGTGTTCCAAAATATCGTGTAAATATTAGTGAAGGTGATTCCTTGGATAATTTTAAGAAAAAAAAGCATTTGCGGACATATATTTATATAATTTTTTTTTAAAGGAATTACATCCTTTAATATCCACACGACATTTCGGAACACCCTGTATACTTAACTTTAGGGGAAATATATTAAGGACTTGTATGTAATCAAATTAAAAAGTTATAATAGAGTCGTCCGTTACTTTGTGACAGTACATTTTGAAAGTAAATGAAAATACAAGTTTTAGTTTGTCTGTCACTTATTTTATTTTTGCACTAGGCGTGATTGCAGTTTCGTACTACTAGTACGTTTTCAAACGCAATGAAGATATTTACAGTCAAGTTACGTATATATACAGACAAAAATTCTTAAGAGTATTATTAGGGAAAACCTTTACATTTTTTATGGGCAAAAAGTTTTAATAGGGTGGTATTTCCAACATTTGTTTGTGAATTTAAACTGTTAACCATTTGGGTCTTTATGGTATGTTTGTTCCAATTTGCAAAGTTTCTAAGAAATGGTTGGCGAAATGAGAGTTTTGTTTTTTTAATCTATACAAGGCGTTATGCTCTTTGAATCTAACATCCAAATTTCTCTCTGTTTACCCTATATAACAGCTATGGCATTCGTCGTATTTTAACCTATAAACTCCAGACTTATACTTATTTATTTTTGTTTTGACGTTAAAAATCAAATTAGAGAGTTTATGTGACGATCGAAAAGTAACTAGTATTTTTATTTCTTTTTAAAATATTTGCAATTTTGTTAGATATTGGTCCAAAATATGTAATTATTGTATATTTTATAAGAAAACTCATTTCGTCAACCATTTCTTAGAAACTATACATAAATTCATTAATAAATAAGATGTATTAAATTATGAGCAAAAAAGTCGCAGATTGGATTGTTTAGAGACAAAAGAAATAAAAACACCATAAAACCCAAATGTTAACCTTTTAATTCACAAACATATGTTGGAAATACCACCCTATTAAAACTTTTTGACCATAAAAAATGTACAGTTGGTTGTCCCTAATCATACTCAGAATTTTTGTCTGTATATATACTTGATTGTAAATATTTTCATTGCTTTTGAAAATGTACTAGTAGAGTGCAAATACTCCTAGTGCAAACATAAAATAAGTGATAAACAAAGTAAAATTTGTGTAAGTTTTAAAGTTAGTTGTAACTAACTTGCAATAAAGGACTTTCGAAAATAAAAGGTATGTATCTCAGAAATAAAGTATTTGCGTACAGTTGCTTACTAAATGTTCATTGCGAACTCCAGCTTAGAGGTATTTTTAAAGAAATTTGGCCTCGTGAATTTCCACAATAATATTCACAGAAAAATGTTAAAGTATACTCACCAAAATATTAATCACTTGTGATATAACTACTGATAGTTTATTTATGAATCGGATGATATTCTTTCATAATATTCATATAATTGAACATAATTTGGTGAATTCCATGTTACCTTCATGTTTTACGAAAACTATTTTTTTAATTGTTAACCTTTTGGACGTAGATTAAACAAGAATACTTTGTACCTTCCAAATGGGATACTATAGATCCAGAAGAAGTTGATGCTCAGTCTATGTCTTCTACAAAGTTGTACTACATGGAGCTGGAAACCGAGCACAAAAAAAAAGAATTACAAATAGGTAATTATTTATCATATATGTGTTTATATGCATATACCATAAATGTATTTAATACAGAATTGTTCCGTATATCTTGATAGGCTCTGGAAAGTTTATTATAAAATCTAGAAAAAAATGCCAATATAAAATGAATATTATTTTCGATCGTTCGGGCATGTTTTGAGTATTCGAAAAATTCAGCGGAATGATCTTTGGGTTCTTCATTATATCCGGACTACTGAGGGACAGGTCAATCATAGAGTAAATGTGACACTGACCAACTTTTAAATATAACTATTACTCCGAGACGATTCGACCATTTCGATTGATTTTTTCAGGAAGTTTCAGGGAAGGGTCGGAGTGGTCCCTTAGCAAGAAAATAAAAAAAATAGTCACGCGTGATTGATGCCATGTGGTCGTTGATTACAGTCAGTGGTAGCTTGTAGATCTAAGAACGGGTGAACCGCAGCATAGCTAGGTGCATAGCCCTGCAGGTAAAAAAAGCACCGCAAGAGAAAATTTTTCTGGGTGCCACGCCCAAAATGGCTATTTTTTAAACCTTTTCATGATGTTAATTATCCATAGCTTTGGAGCGTTTTTTAATACTTAGGGGAAATAATACAAATTTATAAGATTTTAAATATGTTTTTTTGTTCTTAAAAAACAGTTATGTACCTATATCTTAAAGCCAATTTTGATTCAATTCGATCGATGCAAAACCGCTTCCGCCTCCGATGATCCGAACGCACTAATTTACATTGATTCTATAACTAGCGAACAAGCAGCAGTTTTATGCCGCTCCCATCTCTATTTGGCTTACGGCTATTCACCATTGCGTTGTCATCCATAACAACTGCCGTAAACAAATCTAAGTGCGAAAGCAGGCGTGCAGGGGGTGTCTGAAGCGGAATTTGTTAACTGCTGATTGTGATTCCTCAACGGGTCGCTCTTATGAAAAGATGTTCAGCCCGCTACGTTTTTAAGTCATTATTATTTTATACTAGTTTTGGTAGAAAATAATGGTATAATTAAGTAAATAATGTGAATTTATATAAAACATACTAAATTTTTATAATAAGTAAATTGATGGGAAAATGTAGGCGTCCTCTGGCGAGCTGCCACTGATTCCAGTTATCAATTTAAAACAATTATGTTGACATAATTTGCTTTATTTTTAGTTGGGTCTTAAGGATTAAAGACACTAAGTGACGATCGATCTGTGTGACTGTGGCCTTAGGTACATACGAATCTATATTTTTCCATCAGGTTATTTCACTTAATATAAATCGTAATGAATGTGAAATATAAAATCATTGAGTAAAATGTATAACGAAGGAGGGGTAAAACGAAGATATAAAAATATAATGTTTCATATGGTTTTCGTGGTGTTTAATGGCACGTAGTTCACTTTTACTAAGCATTTTAATGTTTAACAATGTGAATGGCTTATTTTCTATAAATATGTATCATAAAACTAGTATCGTGATTCTGACAAAATTTCGTATTAGACCCAATAGCTACTTGTTTATTTTACTAAAGATGACCAAAATTTTAGCCTAGGTTTAGCCAAAGCTGCAGCCAGCGGTTATAATGTTATACAGGGTGTTAGTAAATAAGTGTGACAAACTTCAGGGGGTGATTCTGCATGAAAAAATAACGACAGTTTGCTATATAAACGTATGTCCGCAAATGATTCGTTTTCCGAGATACGGGGTTTTAAAGTTTTTGTTAAAATCTGACGATTTATTTATTGCTCTAAAACCGGTCGAGATATGCCAATGAAATTTGGTGGGTTTTAACAGGTAGTTATTGCGCATTTTTTAACATACAATAAAAAATTTTGTATTCATCATTCTCTATCATCATCTCATCAGTCTCTAGGTAGTAGAACTTGCACACGTTGAATATGAAACGGATACAGTTGCTGTTCTTTAAGAATTTCAAATACAGTGAAGTTGCTTACATTCAATATGTTGGCAATTTTTCGAGTACTTGTTGCAGGTGACTCTGCAATTAACTCGGGAACTGCCTCTTCTAGTTGCACAGTTCGTACTTCTCGAGGGCGCCCGCAGTCAGCCGTTTGTTTCTTAAATGTACCATTTTCGCGCAAACGTTGATGGAGACGAGCAAATATTGTACCCTTCCTCCTGGATACAACTCAGTATACAATCGTCGAGTTTGCCGACCATTTCCATTACTTCTACCATAAACAAAATGCATATCTGTCAATTCCGCATTTCTAAAATTTTCCATTTTTTTCGATAAACGAAAAGTATATTACTTATTAACAATAATGTTATTGCAAACTAAACACCTTAAGAATGAAGAAACGCTAATTTCACATTTCGTTAAAATATTCGTATTTAACAGATAAATGTTGATAGTAACTTACTAGATAATGTATTAAAGGAATGAAAAATACGCTTTAAGATGTTTTTTTTTTTGCATAAAAACCGCGCCCCATACGAAAAAAGGCAAGAGAGATTTTTTGTCACAAACGAGGAATTCAAAAATAATTTTTAATTTGAAATGTTTCAGTTGCGAGTAGTTATAATAGGGGAGCGCCTCCTCCTCCTCCTCTTCCTCTCTCTCATGTCCCTCATTCTTAACTTCCTCCCCTTTTATTCTCATTCGCATCATATTTTTAATTTTTTCTCTTTGTTCTCCCACATTTGATTTTGCATTCTTAAGTCTTATAAATAGGTGCATCATGATCATTTTAGTATGCCGAGACACATTTACTAAGCTGTGCTCGAGTTGCGTAAAAAGTTATTTTTGAATTTTTCTACCAATTTTGTATAAAACAAAAAGAAAAAATGTGTCAAGTAATAAGTGAATTATGTGTAATCGCGAAAAATTAACTACAACTATCAGACAGTTAAAAGTTAAATATCTCAATTTCTTTGAAGTGATTTCGAAAGATGAATACACCAAGCTGTTTTATCCACTGAAACGAGATTATTTGGAAGCAATTGACTGTTGTGATGATTATTTAGAAGGAATTATAAGCCTTACTACGTTTTTCAATACATTTGGGAAATCATACTTTGTAGGAGAATTAAGCCACCTAATAGAATTTATAGGAGAAGATTGCCAATTTATACCTGCTATTATTGCAACCCAAAAGAGGTTTCAATTATACGAAGATAAAAAACAGGCATTATCAAAGAAAGTTAATCCTATTCGCAAGAGACGTCCCCCTACATATTTAAAATATTATGTTAAATAAATGAAATGGCTGAGTTGCTGATTGCAGTTAAATTATTAGAGGAGAAATTTAGTAATCTTTCAAAAAACTATTTCTCATATTGTATGGCAAGTGGTCCGGAGTGGATAGACTTTTATTGTAATCAATCTGAGGAATTCGTAAAGGCTGCCCTCTGTTGCAACAAATACATTGAAACATTAAATTTTTTTCAACTTATTCAAGATCTAAAAGATATTGGCTTTGGTTACTATTTAAAAGACTTGAAGCAATTTATTGACGAGGATACTATTCTTCAAGAAATTGAAAAGGAAGAATAAATTTAATAATATTTACAATGGAGCAAATGGTTACTGAAATGTATGAAGAGTTTATTATATCTGCTGCATACTTCCAATATTTATCAATTGTAGGCGAAGAAGACGCAGAAGCACAAGATTTGTCAGCATATGTTAATAATATAGATCGAATGAAACAATGTAAATTAGCCGCTAAATTTTGTAATGATTATTTAAAATATAAAAATGAGTATGAACTTTTAAATGAATTTAGAAAATTAGATTTAAGGTATCATATTAATTGTATTCAATCATGGTTGGTTAATGCAAAATAAAAAGGTAATTAAGTTTTTTTTTTTATATTTTTATTCATTCATAAAACAATTGTCATATAAAAATAACACATTTGTCAAAGCACACATACAAGGTGATTTTGAATGATAGAAGCATTTTGGTTCCATTAGCTTTAGCGCTGGTTGTTCATCTATTTCAATCACATGCTTTTTAGAATATTTCTGTATAAAATCCTTTTTTTCGCTTCCTTTTACAAAAACAAAATCTGCTTTCTTCGTAAGTGTTTCAATTATTTTTGGGAAATGATGTAATGGAGTAAATCCATTATTCCAATGTATACAATGATAATTTTTCGTTAACCATACCGCCTGCTTGTGACAATCAGGTGAAAGAAACTCCATTGGAAAAGGCTTTTTAAAAATGTAATGAGTCATTTCATAACCATCAAAAGCTGCAAGCTCTTTCGGTATAAATTTATTTTTTTCATCTTTGAATCCTTGAATATCTATAACCAATCTCATATTTTCAAAGCAGCAAATTTTTTAATGAGACTTTTTTTACTTGAATAATTTGCAATTTCTTCTTTCAGTTGATTAATTTTAAAAATAAATTTTTCAATTTGTAGTTGTAGTTTTGATGTCATGATTAAAACTAAAAGCTTTTGAAAATTTCTTTAAATTAAATCGAAATATGAAATTAGTGGGGATAAAGTTTATAATTGTTTCACAATTTTAGTAAGAGGGTTGTAGCTAAATAATTTGTCATGTAAAATAAGACAATAAGCAGAAGTATCTTTTTTAATTGCATTGTGTGTCTCAAATTCAATTCTCATTACTACGGATCCCGTTTGAATTGTTTCTTTTTGATGGGAGCAATCAATATGTGTAATAGGGCTAATGTTTTTGAATTGTTCAGGATTAAAAATGGGTTCATTTGGAACACCATAGTAAGACTGTCTAAAGTTTGCAAACATTTCGTATAAAGCAGAAAATTTGTTTTCTTCGAAATTTAAGTACAAATCGTGATAAGGATATCTTTCAGAATTTAAATATACTCTAATATTTGACAAGGTAATATTGTCAAATTTACTCATATCTTTAACAATTTTCCCTTTTCTGTTTTCTTGAAAGCCAATCACAACATGACGAGGAGCTTCTAGTTTACTAGTTGTTTTTACCGGCCATGTGTGACGGGTTGTTTCGGTTAGAGAAGAATATTCAACAAGTTCCCAACTCCTGAATCCTATCAATATATCTTTATTTGATTCTAATATTTTTGATAGAGCAAGTTGTTGTGGCATATCAACTAGAATGTGAGGAACTTTCCAATAAATTTTATCGAAAGTAACCAATGGAGTGTCAGGAGCAGTAACAAGGTGTGCCGGATCTTCTTTGAAAATAACACCATCTAAATCATCAGTTGATCTAATAAGAACCAATTCCTGTTTCATATTCATAATAATTTTTCTGTAATCTTCAAAAAATCCTAAAAGCATTTTTAGTGGTATGGATACGGAGAATTTTCCATCATTATCAACTAAAATTGTATCACCTTCTTTCCGATGTGGAAACCAACCTGCATTTTCCAGTTTTAAACTTTCGTTGGTATTGTGAGAAAGGTAGCTTTTTAAGGTTGATGCTAATCCAACATTTCTTATTGAATCTATAGTAATTCCGTTTAGTTCATAGCGGATTTCTCTGAACAAAAAGGCTATACCATTGTTAATAAATAGCAATTCTTTCTTATATTCACCTTCTGTATTAGTTAATTTTCCTTCGATATAAAGTAAACTATCTGATGGTAGAGTGTAAGCATCGAGTTCTTGAATTGGGATCCTTATTTCATCATTGTAATCGAATTTTGAAGAAATATATGGTTGATATGTGTGAAGCTCAGAACTGACGATGGAATTGTCTACATAAAGCTTTTCGTTTACGTTTAATATGTTCATTATTTTAAAACAGTGAAACCCAAGGATGTGAGAAATTTACGATTATCTCGTCTTAACTTGTTGGTGTTGGATTTGATACTGAACTGTTGTTTAGGCTTTTTCTTTTTATAAGTTTTTACTTTGTTGATAGTGGTAGGGGCAAGTCTCATCCCAAGGGCTCTATTATATCTAACAACCATTTTATATTTCACTTGTTTGTAAATGTAACCTTACTGTTATAGTTTCTCCTCTAAAACTGATAAGTTCTCCGTCTTGATCAACTATTTTAACTGTTATATTGTTAATTGCTTTGACGCTAACTGGAAAATACAAAATGGGCAAAGGAGATTCAACTATTTTATACCCTGGAGCTACAGTTGGATAAAACTGGTGAATAATATGAACAGGTTTACCATTATTGTAAGAACCGACACAAATATTACAGTCAATACAAATAGCATTCACCTTAGTTATTTTTGCAACATTATCTGATTCTTCCTCTTTCATAGCTTCTAGTATCCTGCTATTAAAACCCAACATTTTTCCTATCGAATCTTCCTTGGTAAAATCAATTATTCTACTACACATTAAAAAAGTTTTTAGAGTATTAACATTTGCTTTTAAAAGAAAAAAAATTTTTTCATTCGGAAATAAATCTTCTATACTTTCTCTTATGTATGTTTCTATATCTGTAATGTCATAAGTTCCGTCGGGAATAACAATTACTTTTTTATCTATATAAAATTTATTATATCCTTCTTTTATATTGGGGATAGTCATAAACGTTTCAAAATCAGCTAAACCCAGGTAATATTGTTTTTCATCCTCTAAATATATGGGCGGATTAAAATCAGCAGACAAAACAGAACTGTTTCCTGATATGGCAATTGTGGTAGACATTGCAGTTTATTTATGAATGAGATATTACAATAAATAATGAGTTTATATATTTTTTTGCAAAAATTTTAGGGATAGTTGACCACAGTTATATGAATTAAATTTTTGTTTATTTTCATAAGTATAAAATACATCCACTTTGCCATTCGAATTAAAATATTTGAGAAGTTCAAAAGGTGGTTTTAAATTTCCATAACTATCAAAATATATTACATTTTTGTTATTTTTAATATAAGCAGTCCAATGAGATCCTTTATTTTGTTTTTTATCCAAATTTACAATACCACATTCTTTCAGATTAATTTTTTTTGGAAGTTCATCGAGCATAAAAACACCTCTAAAGCCAGTTATTTTTAACAGCTTTACATATTTAATAATATCATTGTTCGTAAGTGCTCTTTTTGGAAAACTTATTTTGAGTTTTTTTTTTGTCTGATTGCTTTCATTTTGACGGATCCTCCTTTATAAGGTCTAATAAATAGTCCCTTTCCTTTATATGGTCTAATATATAATCCTTTCCCTTCTTTAGAAGCATTTTCCATTGCAATATTATGTCTATGTATTTCTTCTAGTTGCTGTTTAGCTGCTTTAGCATCATTTACTGCCTTAGCAATTCCTGCCGCGCCTCCACCTAGTGCACCCAGGGCGCCAAGAATGGGAAACAAAAGAGGTAGAAATCCTCCAATTTTTTTGGGTGTTCGAATGATACGTTTTTTTCTCAATTTAAGTTTACCCCCTTTTGTATTTTTTAATCCCAAACCGAACTTTCTTTTACCCTTCATTATTCCTGCAAGACTTAAAGCTGCAATTTTTTCACCAATAGAAGAATCTTTAGCTTTTACCCTATCCCAGGCTTTTTTTTCTAATATTTGGTCAGATATGTGTCTTTTTGATAAATCTTCAGTCTGAGAGTAAGATATATCATGTTCTTTGCAAGCGGAATCCAATGGATTTATACCAACGTCACCTCTAGTTAATCTTTTTTCCAAGTTGGTGCCGGGACCACAATAATTATATCCTGGTATATGAACTTCGAAAGGTAGTTTGCTAATTAATTTATTTACTAAACCAGAGCCTTTTCTATTACGTGTTTTAATAGTTTTTTTCAACTTATGGCGACCCACAGTCATTGAAGTTCTTTTTATACTAAAAGCACATTGACATTTTTCTGGTATAAATACTTTTACAGCTAAAAATATTTACTAGTGTGATTAAGAATGAGGATTGAAAAACAAAAATTCTCATTACCAGTAAATAATCATGATGAAAAAATTTTAAGTAAACAGTTGAGAAAGCATGGTGACTTATTTTGCGGTGGTTCAAAAAGAGGGCTTATAGTTGGTTGCAGTGGTAGCGGTAAAACCAACGTTATGCTTACACTGCTCGAGCATCCAAATGGAATTAGGTTTGAAAATGTCTATGTTTATTCAAAGTCATTAGATCAACCAAAATATGAATATTTAAGAAAGTTGTTAAAACCTATGAAAGAAATTGGATACTTTGAATATGATAGCGATGAGAACATTATTTCACCTCATGAGATAAAGCCAAATTCCGTTATCATTTTTGATGATATTCCTTGTCATAATCAATCTATTATTAGGGACTATTTCACGCATGGAAGGCATAGAAACACCGATTGTTTTTTTATTTTTCAAGGATATTCCTCAATCCTTAAACGTCTAATTCGAGAAAATGCAAACTTATTAATTTTATTTAAACAGGACTGTTTGAGTTTAAAACATATATATAATGACCACTGTATATTGGATATGACATTTGATCAGTTTAAAAATATTTGTGCTAACTGTTGGATGGATCCATATGGCTTTCTTGTAATTGACAAAGATTGTGAAGTAAATCACGGCAGATATAGGAGTAAATTCGATTCCTTTATATATTTATAAAAGTAAAAAATTTGCAGTTTTATTTCATTTAAAACTTGTACAGCATGGATAAACGTTTAGCTCGAGAATTAATAAGATCGAGACAAGCCGTGAAGCAGAAATATCAAAGCTTGAAATTAGCTACTTCTACTGCTCAGTCCGAATTAGAACAAACTTATAGACCAATAACACAACCACTTAAACAGCTAATTTCAAGTATTGGTAAATCCGAACCATTCGATTTAAAAGAAGAAAGAGTTTCAAAGTATGAAGATTTCAAAACACCTACAAAGCTTTATAAAACATCAACTCCGACGAAAAATATTCAGAAAACAGGAAAAACTCCGTCACTCCCTACAGAACTACCAACATTTTTAAATGACAGTAGTATCACTTCTTCCTCTCCTGTAGTACAACCATTGTCATCAACTGTTATAGCAGAAACTTCAGATCCTTCTAGTGACACAACAACAAATTTAAACTTGTCAGACATATTGGAACAAACTAGAAAAACAATTCAAACCTATGTTGGTACACCATCATATAAAGATTACTTAGCAGATTTTCATGAATTACCCAGATCATATATTGATGAGGGTGTGAAAGATACACAACATAAATTTGACCATTATTATGGAATAGTTCATGACCTCGAAACGGATAAGTTTTCTTTTGGTTTAACACAGATACCGGTAGAAATTATTGGAAAAGACATTAAAGTGGGAGGAATAACGTACACAGGCACGCCAGGTTTATACGAATTGCTTTTCAAAAAAGAACCGAAAGGTTATAAGAAGGAAGATTTAGATAATTACATGAACATTCTAGCTAAAACAAATGTATATCGTAGGAATTTTGATTCAAATGAACAAGTTCAAGGAAATACATCACACAAATATGTTACAATAATAGGACCATATTTACAAAGAAAGGGGATTACAAAGACAAAAACCTTGCCAAGATTAGTTACAGCATTTAACAAACCAAAACCTCCGTTTAGAACAACTAGAGCCAAATCTACAGGAAAGGGATTAATTTTGAAAACAAACAGATCAAATACAGACTATGTATACTGGAATAATGTTAACGAAATTGTTGATAGGCTACGTTTATTAATTTCATCAAGTGATGCGGGAAATAATGCTCATAGTAACGAGATTATCTCTATTATTGAAGAATTAAGAGAAGATAAAGTAATACTATAAATAACAGCTATCAAATATAATCATATTTATTGTTTAATGAAAGCTCAACATGACAGTTGATAAATTTGGACGCCATATTTCAAAACAAAATCAAGAGAGAATAAGTGACATTAATAATTTAAAAAGGAGATTAGGTGAAAATGAAACAAATAATGAAATCTTTGCTAAAAAGCTTAAGGTTTTTGATGAAAATTTTTTAAAGTATGAAAACCAGATTAAAGGATGCTATACCTCAATTGAAAACGTTAATAAACAGTTGCTAACGCTAAATCAAATAAGTAAAGATTTGCAATTTTTAAATGAACATGTTAAAAAGGAAGACAAAAAATTAAGTGATGATATCAACAAAATTAATAAAATAATGGAAACAAATATAAGAGAAGTAATAATTGAAAAACACAAGGAAAAAATTAAACAATTAAGAACTTTTATAAAAAGGTTAGATGATGAAAAAAAAAGAAATCAAAATAGCATTCTTAACAGTAGAACAATTGACCAACTCACTTTGGAAGAAAATCAACAATATATTTCCTTGGAAAATATAATGTCCAGTGTAATTAAGAAATTAGAACAAGAATTAAATAAAACAGAGGAGGAATTAAAAAATAGTGATAGTAGATCAACTACTTTCTTAACTGGAGAGATAAAAAAATCCTTTAATGCGTTAGAAAAGGAGATTACTAAAATTAGTAAAATTTTAAATGAAAAAAGTTATGCAATACAAATTGATAAATTGAATGAATGGGAAAAAACATATAAAAGTTATATTTCGAATTATTACAAAACATAGAAAGTGAACTTCCTTAAAATTGAATAAACAAGTTTGTTGTCATGACAACCGTTAAACAACAAGTCGTTAATGAATTACATAAACCTGCTAGAAAAAACTACAAACGCAGAAGGGTGGTAGTGAAAGGGTTAAATGATCTTTTTCAAGCTGATTTGGTTGAAATGTTACCCTATGCCAAATTTAATAAGGGATTTAAATATATCTTGATTACCATAAATGTATTTTCTAAGTATGTTTGGGCCGAACCGTTAAAATCTAAATCTGGAAAAGACGTAACAGCGGCAATGAAAAAAATATTAATCAGTGCAAAAACTCCACCAAAAAACTTGCAAACGGATAGAGGGAGAGAGTTTTTCAATGTAAATTTTCAAAATTTGATGCAACAATTTCGAATTAACCATTATAGCACGTTTTCCAATTTGAAAGCGAGTATAGTAGAAAGAGTGAACAGGACTTTAAAGAATAATATGTGGAAAATATTTAGCATTCAAGGAAATTACAAATGGTTTAATATATTAGCGGATATTGTAAAAGATTATAACAATACAAAACATTCTTCAATAGGAATGAAGCCAAAACAAGTAAATAAAACAAATGAAAATAGAATCTTGAAATCTGCATTTACTCATGCTAAAACGTTAGATATAAAATCTCCAAAGTTTAAAGTGGGTGATCACGTACGAATAAGCAAGCATCGAGAGGCATTTTCAAAAGGTTACACACCAAATTGGTCAAATGAGATATTCCACATTAAAGAAGTTAAGATGACAAACCCTTGGACATATTTAATTCAAGACGAAGATAATCAGGACATTCTGGGTGGTTTTTATGAGCAAGAATTACTAAAAGTAAAGCATACCGATGTGTATCTTATTGAGAAGATTTTGAGAAGGAAAGGAAACAAAGTTTATGTGAAATGGTTAGGACTTGATAAAAAATATAAGACATGGATTGATAAAAAAAATATTGTTTAATTAAATTGAAATTAAATTTTAGTTAAATTTGTTTTATTTCTGTTCCTCACTTTATGCTTTAGCTGATACAAATTACAAAGTCTTAATGTGCTAATTAATTTCAAATAAAATTCACATTTACTAAACTAAAATTTTATTAAGTAAAACATCAAATACAATTTTTATTAAAACGTGTCAAATATATTTTATTTCTATGTTCCTCAGATAATATCGAATCTAGAATAAGTTTACAATCATTTATTCTTTTTTCAAAACGGAGTCTATCTAAGTACCACATCTGAAAGTTACTCCTACGGGCTTGTCTGTAAGCAAAGCTCCACTTCACTAACACATGCACCTTATTGTTCTCTTCCAGAAAAGATATTGTTTTCTTCGTAATATTTTCTTTTTGATCCATTTTCATTGTTTTCTTCGTAATATTTTCGTTTTGTTCCATTTTGCTTCAATTTGTTTTCCATTTGTTCAGGATATAAAGCAAGTAATTCCATCATAGTTGAAACATTTTCACTGTTAGGATTTTCTGTTGGACTTATTATATTATAAACATGCGTACACAAGTCGCCACAATCAGATGAAATATTATTTTGAAATATTTTGAAATATGTATTGAATTCTTGCCTTTTAAGTATAGATAATCTATAATCAATAATTTCCTTTAATCGCCACAAATTGTCCAAAGACTCTTGTCCTAAGTATATGAAGTGTGGGCCTTTTGTAATTTGTAGAACAGGGGTATCATTTATTTTCTGAACCTGCAGATGAATGTTGTTTATATTCACACTGGTTTGATCAACTTGAGGAAAGTAGAAATTGTTTACAATAATTCCTTGATGAACACAAATGTCTTTCCAATTTTCTTCGGTTAGTGCGATTGAAAATCCAGTTTTTCCACCAATTACAATTTTTGGAGAAAAATCATTTAAACTAATGCCAACAAGAACAAATTTTGACAAAGAATTATTTAAAAAATAAATTTTTGAATTAAGAAGCGTTTCCAAAGGTTTATGAACCACGGCGTTGTTCATAATGACTAAACGAGACTGAAACATATTGTGTTATTCTTGTACTTAAATATTCTCATCCCCACTTTCTTTAAAGTTTCGATTAAAATGGATTAATGAAAAAATAGATTTCCAGTTTGAAATTTGTAATAAAGATAAATAATTAAAATGGTAATGTATAAAAATAATGCAAAGTTTAATGTAACACTAATGATGGAAAAGTAATAATTTTTGAATCCGTCATAATAATTGGTACAGTTGGGGGTTAAAATTTGTAACTGATTATTTTTAAACTCTAACCTTTCTATCCAATTTGTATCAAAAATAGATCGATTTGGATAATGATACAAAATTTTAAAAAATGTACTTGCATTTTCATTTCCATTTATTCGTTCCATCCAACTAATTGTACTATTGTTAATTAATCCAATTTTCATAAATTTACAATATTTACTTAGAGTGACGTCTGTTTTATTAGAAAAACATATTTCACACTGTGTTACGCCAGGGGGATGATGAACATAAAAAACATTTTGGAAAATAAAATAAAGAAGAATAAATTGAGATCTACTGATAGTCATTAAAACAAATTAATAATTATATTCCAAATTTATTAACATTAAGCAGATACTTTCACCACGAAAGCAAAAGCAGTTGTAAAAAAATAACAATAAAATACTTAATTTAAATATATGTAAAAGTTCATAAATAAGGATATTAATAATACTATATAAAATGTGTAGCTTGAAGACTTATTTTGAATGGTTACAATTATTCGATTCCTATTTTTCCATAAACAGTTATTTAAATCACAATTCCTAGCAAATTTCTTATGCTCCACAATAGGATCATCATAACTTAACCAATCAAAAATTTCAATACCACAATAAAAACATTTACAAATATCATTGATTGAAGTATAGTAAAAGCCAGCTCCAGCTAACACTTCTGGTCTCAATTTTCCTTTCCATTTTTTAAAAGTGGAAAGTCGTTTTTCATATGTTTTAAAATAACTGTTATCAATTTCTTTGTCAAAAGTTTCTATGCACATTTTGTGAAAGACTTATGAAGACTAACTTTGGTTTCAAAAACAACAAGTTTAAATACCTTATAATATCTACATAAATATATCTAAATCTTCATGTTCTGCATTCCATTGATACAAAGCAATATCTTGGTGTCCCCAAGCTAATGTATTAAAACTATAGGGAATTTTATACCGCTTATCATCTTCGGAACTCAAAGCCAATTTATTAATTAACTCTGTAAAAATTGTATGTTGTCTAGATCGAAAAACATACATTGAACAAAAGGTTTTAGAATGATTTTCAACAACATCTTTATAATGAATAAAATCCAACTGCTTTTTAATTGCACTTTTTTTAACACCTTTTGCTTTTTTTGTTAAACTGTTTTCCGTTTTAATACAATATGCTTTTGCTCCAGTACCAAAGAAAGCAGTAATGGGTTCACCAGCATATTCATCTTTGAATTTTCCTATAACTGACTTTGTAATAGGCATTTCATGAATATTATTAAATTCATAATTAGATGTGTCAAATTTGTGAATATTTTTTATCATGTCAGAATAAATATTTGGAGTTGTGACTTCTAAAATGAACGAATCGGTATCGGTGTATAAAAGTGAAATATTTTCCTGATAAAGAGGTTTTAAAAAATTATAAAAGAAATCATACATGACAGTTTTAGATATATCTAATATTGAGAAGCCTACATATATTGATTTATTGTAAGTAACTTGAATCTTTTGCATTTGAATAGCTACCAAGTTTTCAGAAAATATTGTTAAGTCCTTGAAATATGGTTTTGCAATTAAATTCTCAGCACCATCTTTTCTTCTATTTTTTTCCCACTCTGTAACAAGTCTTACGTCAATTCTCCTATCAACATTTTCCATAGTCTTGCCATAAATACTATTATTTGCCAACTTGTAAGTATTACGATCAAATTCATTCTTTGAATCATTTCTTAATCTTGAATTCAAGTCTATATATTTTTTCAACCAATCAGATTGAGAAAACTGTAAAACTCTATGAACTTTAGTTAACTTGAGTCCATGTTCCAAACATTGTTTTAATAATTGATAGTGAATAACATATTTTGATTTATCATTTAAATTGGGTATTAATTTTATGCATTTAGAATTTGGCGGTTTAAAGTTTTCTGGACAAAACGGAAAATCGTTATGATAGGAATGTAGACTTGTAGGATATTCTAAATCAACTTCTAAAACATATCCCTTATTAGATTTTTTAGAAATATTTATAATATTTAAATCATTGATTTCTTTATCTGTTAACCAAACAAAATCTCCCGTTGGAATGTGCTGTGACATTGCATAACCATACAAATTTGTTGCATCATAATAAATTATGTATTTAGTTGGCTTTAAAGGATCAAAATTTAAAAGAAATGGGTTATTAGCTTCAGATTTTCTACAAATGCAAGAGCTCACACCACCGCGAACGCTTTTTTTGAAAAAGTGTATCATATCTGGATCAGTTAACAATTCTAACTCTATTCCAGTATAACGCAAACACGCCTCCCAGGATAAACCTGGAAAAGTGTAAAAATGAGCTGGATCGAGCTTATATGTGGATAAACAAGTGCTTCTAAAATTTTCAAAAATATCTGCCAAAAGTAAAGTATCAGAGAGTAAGTAAACGTCGGAGTATTGACCAAGAGATTCACATTTAAACAATTGCCAAACCTTTACAGCTCTTTGGTATTCTGCATCACTGATGTGCTCATCCGTTAAAGTATTATAAAATTGGTCTTTCTGAGGTAAAGTTGTTTCTTCTAATTTTAAATAATCATCAATATAACTGTAAGGAAATACACCTTTTTGCCGAATAAGTTTAAATCTTTCTTCATCATTGAAAATTTTTTTTATTTCCTTACATTGTTCATCTTTTAAGCTTTCAGAGAGTTTTGATAAAGAATGGGATAGAAATTGAAAAGAATCAATAAACCTTAATGATATATTTTTTTTCTTAGCCTTTTGTGTCTTTTTATCAAAATAGTTATCCACATGAATAAGCTTTTCAAATGAAATATATTTTTCCTTGTTTTGTGCGATAACTGTTAGTTGTTCTTTGTTTAAGCATAATTTTTTAAGAAATAGATGAGAATCATAATTACGCAAATTATGCAATATAACTGGAATAAAGTTAGGTATTCTGTAATTTATGTTGCAGAGTGAATGAGCTGGACCTCTATAAAGACCGGTTATATGACAATGATCTGCAACCCTGTCATTTAAAAGAGGTTTATTACAAATATGACAAACTTTTTCATAGTTATGATAAATTTTGTCCAGTTCGTTCAAAGGGATCATTTTTTTAGGAGCCTTTAAATATTTATTGTATATGTTATACACATCTCTTTCTAAAGAATTTATAAATAATGTATCACAATTTTGACCTCTATATTTTTCAAATTTAGAATAATTATCGTCGAAGGAACATTTAATGTAATAGGCAAATGAATGTGGAATATGTTCATATTGTTTTAAGGTGTATGAAGTATTAGGATTTTTATCAACATTGTCATTATTTAAAGGCTTTAAAATGCATTCAAAATCTGCATACACCACGAAAGGAACTTTCATTTGTTTATGATAATTTACAAATTTCAAAATATTATCATATGAATAGTTTCCAAACTTATCTTTTATTAATTCTTTAGAAGGTAGGTTAATTCGTAAATGATCACAATCATAGCTATTGTGTTGTAATAAATTTTCTTCTGTAGGGAAATATTGTAAACAACCATCGCAAATATATTTTTTTCCGTGATGTTTAGAAATTTGTGCAGAAACTAGTTTTGATAAATCTTTAATATAGCAATAATGAAAAGTTTTTTCATCATCATCACTTATTAACAATAAATTGACATGTTGATTTTTTTTATTCGATGAATAATAAAGTGGACCAATTACTTCATACCCCTTTTTAGGATTTATAATTTCTAATCCATATACATTAATAGAAATGTTATTTTTTTCTTCAAAAATCTTAATGTTCTTTAGCAACATTGGAAATTCTATACCTGACATATCCAAAACAGAAGAGTAGTGTGGGTAGGATGAAGTTTCAAAATCTAATCCGCGTGGTTGGTGAAGAGCAGACACAACTGCCCAGGCGAAGCAAAAGTTGTCATCATTCCTAATGTTGATCACAGCTTGACGTCTCTTGATCTCTTGAGGAAGTTCGATAAAAGATGAGGCTCTCAGCGGATTGTGCTTGTTAACATTAATTTCCAAATGAAGTAAATTCATCAAAGCCCATCCTGCAACGTAAAAATTAAAAAATTACTTTTTTTGTTGCTGTTGTAAAATCGAAAATAAATTCTTTACCTGAATCTCTTTCTGCAAATTCGTCAGCTTTCTGGTCAATAATGGTGCAGATTTGCTCTAACAGTTCTTTTTTCTGATATCCCTGGCAAATGACTTGGAACGGCGCATTAAAAGATTTGACATCATAGCTGTCGCTGCTGGGGTTAAAATAGAAACCGAACAGTTCCATATTTAGCTTGATACATTTATGTTTCTGCAGTTCTTGATCTATTAGATGTGCAATTTTGTATTCCAAATGTTGAAAATATTCTTTCACATTTATGAAGTTTTGGTGTGAGGAAATCCTATAAGATATTATTCGTTCCCTGAATGCTGACTTGATAATTTCAACACCTTCCTCCAAGCCTATTTTGGAATTGTTCTTGTGCACACTAGATCGAAGATGTCCACCCCATAGACTTTGGTTTATATTTTTCTTGCATTCTTTACAATATTTTACAATATTTGTAGAATCTATATAAATTAAGAAAAAAATATTTTACAAAATATGACATGAAAAATAAAATGTTCTTACCTTTAACAAGCTTTGGTTTTTTCAACCAACTGTTGAGTTTTGTGGAATTTCCGTTAACATGTTTTTTAATATGTCGCAGTAAATTATCCTTTCTAGTAAAGACTTTATTACATGTTACACACTTATGCAATTCTGAAGTTTTCTGCATAATAATAATAATAAAATTAATATTGTGCAATTCTATTTAGTTATAGTCAAATTTTGAAAAAGCAATTGCATTTTTGAAGTTCTTTGTATAATAATAAAATTAATATTGTGCATTTTTATTTAGTTATAGTCAAATTTTGAAAAAAGCAATAGAAATTAATTGACTTTATGAATCCATTTCTTCAAATGAGTCAACTAATTTGTCAAAGGCCTGTTTAACATAATTCACCGTACTTTCGTCTCCCTTTTTAATTGTGATCAAATTAGTTAAATTTTGAATAGCGAAACCCAGACACTTAAGGTTTGCTATTTGTTTTTTATTTTTTTTATTAATTTTAAATTTTTTTTTAATGATAAATGATGGTTTCGAAATTGAATTTTGTTCAACTGGTGAATTATTAGGAGAAATATCCGAAGTCAAATTTGCATCAATTTGTTTTTCTTGCGGATCAGAATTTACAATAGCATATGGTGAATTAATAGAAGATATAGCCGAACTTAAATTTTGATCAATTTGTTTTTCTTGCGGATCAGAATTTACTATATCATATGGTGAATTAGTAGGACAAATAGCCAAACTTAAATTTTGATCAATTTGTTCTTCTTCCGAATCAGAATTTTCACTAAACAAAAAGGGAGAGCAAATTGGTCTCGGAGAATTAATTGGCGATTTTAATGTTAAATAATTTGGATTAGATTTTTGAAAACAAACAATATCCTCATAGCTAGAATTTTGAGTTTCGTCAATGTCATTCAGTTCTTTAAGAGTTTGTTTAGTTTTTGTTGTAATTAAGTCCGTTTTGTTGTCAATAATGTCATTAAGATCGTCAAGAGTTTGTTGTTGAGTAGCTGTAAATAAATATTTTTCGTTGTTGTGTTTGTTGGCATTATTCTGAACTTGGCTATTGTAAATAATTTCATTCAAGTCCTGAATAGTTTGTTGTTGACTAGTTGTAAATACGTCTGTTTCATTGTTTTGTTGGTTTGCAAAATTCTGCATTTGAGTACATGTGTATAAGTCAAAGTCATTGTCAATTATTTTGCTACTCGATGCCAAAAAATTGTCCATTATGAAAAAAATCGTAATAACAAATAAAAATGCCACAAATGTACATAAAAATGTCACCAATATATATAAGAATTAAATCTTGCCAAATAAAAATGTTAGAAATAAAAATAAAAATTTACCAAATAGACACAATGTAAACACCAGAAAACTCGCGAGCTCTGCACAGTGTGAATGCAGAAATCAATTGCATTCGTCTCTTCGCTGAGGCGATTTTATATGCAAAAGTTAATCACATGTGTCCTACTTAAAGTTGAACGACAATCTCTAAAAACCACTTTCCCAAGCCGATCAACAACCTTTCCCCCCTCCATTGTTTTTTATCAAATATATCTATCTAAATCTAAAGCTCCTAACGATGGCAGAAAATATGATTGGAAACGCTGACCAAATTGAAGAAAATAATGTGGAGAACGCCGCTCAAATTGAAGAAAGAAAAGAAATTTTTATTAACTTGGAAGGCGATTCCATCACTTATAAACATTCATTTTTGGACAAATCATCTAGGCTTGTTAGAAGATCATTCTTATGTAACATCGACATTAATTATATTGAGGAGGAAGAAGAAGAGATGGAGGAAGATGATCAGGAAATTGACGAAGGAGTGGACATGGATGGACAACTGCTAAATTTAGGAACCGAGGCTGACGTAAAAGTAAGCAAGTTTAGGGCTAGTGAATTATTTAATAATTTTGATGAAAAAGATGTATGTGTTATACAAAGCTACTCTAAAATTGAAAGTCGAAGACTAGGAACATTTGCTATTTGCCTTCCTTGTAGTGCAATTCACATGAGATATTTACGGAGAGGGGAGTCCGATCATGTGAGCTGCCACTACAAAAGAGCTTATGTTGTTAGTGCTTCTGATTTACATTGTGCTATTTGTAGGATACATCTTTTTCTACTAATTCCTGAACATGCTTGCTTTTACTGCAATAAAAATGAAAAAAAAAGAGATAGAAGATTATGTTGTTAAATATTAATAATAAACATAGTTTGTAAAGGTGATGGGTAGATTATTTCAACAATATTAATTTTAAATATAGGTTATAAACGTAATGGGTAGATTATATCAAAAATATTAATTTTAAACATAAATTGTAAAGATAATAAGTAGAATACGTCAACAATATTAATTTTAAAAAATGTCAACTGTTACTATAAGCGGTTATATATTTTCATTGCTATATGCAAAATACTTCTTTTTATTCTAACATCTGACACTGTATTTGTAAATGAAATAGCTAATTATATGTAAAAAAAAAGTGTCGATTATGTCAACTGCCACTAGAAGCACTCATATATTAGCATAATATTTTGTTAACGCTTGTTTCTGTATTCAATTGAGTTTTCTCTTACTTGATGCAAATTATATTAATATTATTAGTATAATTAAAAAGTAGTAGATTAGGCTATGCCGGTCCGACAATCAAAACCGTCATTTTTACATGTAAATTCCCATAAGAAAATTTAAGCTTCCATTTGCAAAAGTGGTGCCATTTTAGGGCGTGGCACTTTTTGTGTAAACCCATAACAATTGTTTTGTTATGTAATGTGAAAATTAGTATGTATTAAAAAACTTGTTAGATCATTGTTGTCGTTTCAATATAGGAAAAGGAAAAAATGTGTGTCAATTATTATATATATTTACATTTACTTTTTTTTACAAAATTATTTGTTACCAGAGTTTTCACAAACACAAATTATAAAAAATATTATCCTCTTTTTAAAATTACAACAAAATGATGTCTAATTACATCTTTGAAGATTTGTACCAAATAGTAATATCTAGTGCGACATACAGGACAATTGTTTACCATTATAGAACAACCATTTTCATCATTCCATCTTAAAATACATTTTAAACAAAAAATGTGGGAACATGTATTTGGTCTACATGAATCATAATATTCGATTATTTCAAAACAAATAGCACAAAACACTTTTTTCTCTTCACTCTCAGTTTTATTCAAATTTTTTAAAACAATCCCATTATTTTCTTCTCGAACTAATGGTATATTTTCTTCTTGAACTCCTGGTATAATTTCTTCGAGGCTAATTGTCTGAAGCGGAATGGATCGATTTCTTTCTCCAACTGATTCACTCATTTTATTTTAATATTATTATTAATAGATTTATTCAACAGATTTTTTTCTTTTAACAGTCACTCGTACCTTAACATACTAAAATGATCTTGATGCACCTATTTATAAGACTTAAGAATGCAAAATCAAATGTGGGAGAACAAAGAGAAAAAAATTAAAAAATATGATGCGAATGAGAATAAAAGGGGAGGAAGTTAAGAATGAGGGACATGAGAGAGAGGAAGAGGAGGAGGAGGAGGCGCTCCCCTATTATAACTACTGTTGCGTTCCATTTTTTTCATTAAAAAAATTGTTATCATTACCCGTATGCGAGCCAATGATGAATATAAAATTCTTAATTGCATCTCAAAAAATGCGCAATAGCTACCTCTTAAAACCCACCAAATTTTATTGGCATATCTCGACCTTTAAAGCTGGTCTTTACGATAAAAATTTGTATAAATATAACCAAAAACTATGAAATAAAGAAGCACTAAAAAGTAAAAAATTATATTTTTTTCTTTATGAATTCAGCGTCAAACTAACTGATGTTAATTAGACATTATGCTCGTTAGTTTGACGCCGACTTGAATTAACTAATTTTGAGATCTTAAGTAAAAATTCATAATTTGCACTCTAAAATACCTCGAGATACCGATTTTCGATCGAATCTGCACAAATGACAAAATTGTCTGCCATATCTGAAATATGCAAATTTTGGCAAACCACATAACTTGCACTCTTGAATACCTTCAAATACCGATTTTCAGCCGATCCTGCACAAACGAAAAATGTGACTAAAATTTTATACTCTTAACTACCTCACACACCTTCAAGAGACTGATTTTTATCGGACCTCAAATAACAGTAGTTGTCTGCCATTTTGAATTTTTCCTATACGAAAGTGTCAAATTGTATTCTCACGCTGAACTGTTATGATTTTGGCCCTTAAGGTCATCCTCCTTGTTGCGGAAGTTCTGATATATCCTTCCTTTCATCAAGGAACATGAAATGTGCTCGGTTAGACTATGATTTTTTATATAATTTATTTGTATATAGAAATTAAAACATTAAGATACAAACAGGAAAACAAAAATACATATTTTTTTTTGTTTTCCGGTGTATATATTTCACCTTCGTTTCTCGAGATTGCTTAATAAAAGATTAAAATCAATGGAGTTTAGCTTTAAAAAATAGGTTTAAAGGTTACTTATTTTTAACAAATAAAGTTTTTCATATCATTGTATTGGATATATATTGCAGGTATCATTAGTATTTATACTGGAGAAAAACAAATAATACAATTCAAATAGACTGCTTTAGTATTTTTGGTATTAGAATTAAATTGATCATTTCTGCTTTTAAGTGTAAAATCAACATTTGTTATTAAAGGAATATTTAGATTTGTTTAGGTGTAGTACACGTTTTGTCAAATGCGTGTTAAAACTATTTATTTTCAGAATTAAAGTCTAAAGAATCTCCATCGAGAAGTAAAATGAAGAGCAAAAAACACAAGGATGAAAAGCACGATATTAGCCCTGAACGGCATTCAAAAAAACACAAGGAAAAGAGGAGAAAAAGTAGCAGAAGATAACTATGCATATTTATACTGTTTTGTTGTATTGTTATATTGTTTTAATTTAATTCGATGTATTATTGTTCTTGTTATGTTGTTAATATAATTCTTGTTATTCAAATTAAATCTATAGATAGTTGAAGCAAATCCAATCAAGTAGCGGATTGTTTCGATATATTAATCTTCGGTCCACCGGAAAGCGGGATCTAGTATTTAATAATTATAATAATAATTTTTTTCAAGACGCATTTTCAATACGTAAAGTGTCACCAACTTGAAAATGTTCAACAGTAAATATGTTTTTAAAGATAATTCTTTTTTAAAATATAGTGAACAAAATAGAAAAAATAGTATAAAATACCCGTTTCATAAGACAATTAATCTCACTTCACTTCTCTATTTTAACCTAGAGCTCGTGATATAAAACCAGGCTAAAAGCAAAGGCAAAGAAATGAAAGAAAATAAGGCATGCAAAAAAGAGCATAGTGCTTTGGAAACTCCACACAAAAAATACTTTGAAATTCACATCTTTCTTAATTGTTTTGAAGCTTCGCAATCTTCGATAGTAATAGAAAATATAGCTGCTAGTATCAGATTTTGAGAGTTTGAACTAAATTGATCAAACCGAGTAAGAGACTGTGGTCGGTCTAGAAAAAGTCAAGATTCATTACGTTTTCTATATTTTTATATTTTTATTTAGCTCTCCTGGTAAGATACGACTTGAATTATCCGAACTCTTTATGAATGTGCTTGTTCAGATTATCAAAACTTTTGGATAATCAACAATTATATAAAAAGCCGGCTGCTTGCTGTCAATATCCCAGTAATTATCAAAATAAAAGCTCAAATATTTTTTGTCAAAAAAGCTTTAACTTCCATAGAAAAAAACTGGATTTCTAATATTTTGATAAGCAATAGGTGGCGCCAAATCCGATATTGGATTAACATTGGTAATCATAACAATTGTTTTGCATAGAAATTGCTATTCACTGCAATTATGGGCTACATTAAACATTAATTTCATAATATTTTGAATTTACTTAAAAGAAAATAAGTATTAGGTATAAACAAGCATATACAAGAAAACCAAATAATCGTCAAGATATTTATCACTAAATCCGTTCTATCGGACTTGCATTCCTTATAACTGGAATATCTAGACTAACGCTCTGACCACTGAGCCACGAAGACGAACTACGAAAATATAACTTATTCGGATTTATGTTAGTGTTTAACGAGAAAGGAACTCATTTATGATTATTAGTCATTAAGATCCATTTAACTTATCATCCGAATTCATTGTCGGCATACAGCGACTTCAGCAGGACTAGTTTTTAAATTGTTGCTTTTTGATTGTTTTTTATTATAAATTTCCCAAAATTATTTTAATCGGCATTTCAGACAGATCATCAAATTTGAAAAAGGCGAGTTAACTTGTTCAATTTTAATTTGTCTAAAATGTAGATTAAAATAATTTTGGAAAATGTATAATAAAAATATAGACAAAAAGCAACAATTTAAAAATTAGTCCGGCCTGATATTATTATTCAGAGATCTCCTTGGGATTCCCGCTGAAATTGCTATACGCCAACGATGCATTCAGATGATAGATACATAGATCTTCATGACTAATAATCATGAGTGAGTTTCTTTCCTCTTTAACACTCTCATCGGTTTGTAGCTGCCATACCGTAATTTTCACAAGTCCAGCAACTAGGCCTAAACTATCTTTTCGCTGACCTTCACCTCACTCCACTCTCCTCTTCCCACAAAGTTTAGTCCTAATAATGAAGGTTCCCACAAAGGGTTAGTCCAAATAATGAAGGGGAGAATCTTTCTAATAAAGGAGAACATCTTGACCCAGACAAGATGATGAAATTCCTCTTTGAAAAGGGACTCGACACCGAAGGTATTCCAACGTAATTTTGCCCACCTTTCGCACTTGCCGACAATATAGCGCTCTCTTCCTTTCCCTATAATTGGGGCAGACAGGGCTGTCCTCTAACCATAGCCGATACATGTGCCTATTGAATTTACATTGACTGACAAAATATCCTCTCGATTCTTATGCTAAGAGGGTGTTTTTTCTCTTGCCGAGATGCTTCGTCTTAGTTTTTGTCCGAAGGCTTCTTAATCCCTGGCTATTTTTCTTTCAAGGAATTCCTTTGAGATAAGAAATCGCTAGAAGCCGTGATGTTTGTTTACATCGGAAGATATCTGTGGTGATTATTTTGGATTTTTAATTTCAGAATAACTGTTTTGCAACAAATCGTTTTCACAATTTTTACCTTACGCCATTACTTATATTATTAGTTTGACAATAAATTGTACTCTAGTGACCGACAACATTGTTAAAGTTAACAAAAATCTGCTAAAGTTAATAAAAACATGTTTGTTTATATTGGAAACAGTGGCTCTCGTCTATAAGAGTTGCAAGGGTGGCTACTGGCTACCCTCGAAAGGCATATATAACACACGCCAGTGTGTGTGTGCGTGTGCGTGTGCGTGTGCGTGTGCGTGTGCGTGTGCGTGTGCGTGTGCGTGTGCGTGTGCGTGTGCGTGTGCGTGTGCGTGTGCGTGTGCGTGTGCGTGTGCGTGTGCGTGTGCGTGTGCGTGTGCGTGTGCGTGTGCGTGTGTGTGTGTGTGTGTGTGTGTGTGTGTGTGTGTGTGTGTGTGTGTGTGTGTGTGTGTGTGTGTGTGTGTGTGTGTGTGTGTGTGTGTGTGTGTGTGTGTGTGTGTGTGTGTGTGTGTGTGTGTGTTACTAAATGACTATGTACTGAACTGAATTGGATCACACTTCCTAAAAGGAAAGATTCATAACTAGAGAAGTTCCAGGTAAAGAAAATTTACCGACTTTTTATTCATCTATTTGACACCTTTTTTTTGACAGAATAATGTAAATCAAAATACAAGAGTTCTAACCACACTACACCACAACTTGTTACGTTCTGGACGCGCGTTTCGCTAACCAAGTTAGCATCATCAGCAGATGATATAAACTTTTTTTTATTTTATATCATCTGCTGATGATGCTAACTTGGTTAGCGAAACGCGCGTCCAGAACGTAACAAGTTGTGGTGTAGTGTGGTTAGAACTCTTGTATTTTGATCTATCTTCCACCACAGGTTCCAGTGTTAGGAGAATAATGTAAATTTATTTTTAAACTGAGTACTTGCGGGACTTTGTTAATCTTAAATTAGGTATTCTTTTTAGTTTAGGAGGAGTTAAGTAATTATATGATTAACCGCTTGATGGTGTTAGATACATTTAATAATCAATGGAGAGTTGACATTTTATTTTCTCTAAAAATAGGTCTAGAGTTGGTTTTTGAAGCTTAAAAGGTTTTATAGTTTTCGAGAAATTTCTCCACAGATTTACCCCACATTAGACGGAAATAAAACATTGCAAAATACGCATTTCTTAGAATATACTTGGAAGCTTTGCCTTCAAAGAGACAAAATTATGAGATGAGCTTCTTGTAACGTACATAAGTATGACTAGCAGTCGAGTACAACACCAAAAATATAGACTAACGTAAAGGATGGGAAAAAATAAAAAAAAAAACATTAAAGTCTGAGAGTTATCAGAGTTACATTCAGAACCGTAGCCAGAATTAAATTTTTGTCAGGGCTCATTTTCTTTGTGCCAGGGCTGATATTTCATATTTTTTCCTAATATATACATATTTTAAATTATAAGAAAACTTTTTACGAGGGCTCAGCCCTGGCCAGCCTCCTCTCTCCCCCTGGCTACATTTCAAAATATTTAATGAAAATCTCTTCAACCTCTGTTTCAATAGCTCTAAAAGTTGAAAGCGTTACCTCTACATCCAAGAAAATAGTAATTAATCGAAATCTCGTTTTTTATCATGGAATTTTAAGAATTTCTTTGTCATACTTACCTAGCAATTAATGACATGGATATAGGAAAGATACCCATAGTTTTTCCTCCCATTAGATATTCAGATGTTGTATTCTGCTTCACTTTCGCAAAAAAAGCAAAATACACACCAATCAACGCCGACACTATTAACATAATGGCGAAAACTATGTAATCGATTACGTCGAAGTACCTTTTGACGTCATTTTCTTCGTTCATGTTGTACTACTATGCAACTTACCGTAATCAAGCGCAAGAGACTAAATGATAAGTTGGAATTGTTACTAGCCAATTACTTGCATAAACATAGCGACATCAGTAGAGCCAATTGTTCATAATTGGAAAATTGGGGTGCCCATCAAATTATTAGACGTTTTATTTTATAAGAAAGAATACGTCATAATTACCAACATAATTTAATTTTAGCCTATTTTAAGTTTAAGATCGAGGAAATACATTGTAAATTATATAATTGTAATTTGCCAAAATGAGAGCAATTTCTTTAAATGCTTTACCATTTATATTTCGTGAACCACATTACTTATTTTTGCTTAAAATTTTGGGTACCAAAGAAAATTACTGATATGAATATGGGCTGGTTTACTCTTAACACACTGTATAAAATATTAATTTCTAAATAATAAAGCTTGGTTTGTAGAATGTCTAGTTAAAATAATTATGCATATTTTAAATTTATATACAAAGTGTTGAATTTTTCCGGACTTTTTTTTGGCCGAAATTATTGTCGTCTTATTGATTTGTTGTCCTCTAATTTATTACTGAAGTAAAATCTTACGAATTTTCTTAGTTCACGTTCACAGTGTAATTCAATTGAAAGAAGTTTTACAGTTTATTTCGACATTTTAATAAAACATTCAAATCTTGCCTACGTTTCGACACTGATTAGTGCCATCTTCAGGACTACAAAGAACAAATCCTAACATCAATCAGATAAATATTTTTCATCGCATATTTAGATATGTAAAATAGAAAAGTGTAAGGGTTCACAAATTAAAATCTTGAACAAAATACATGTACAAGAAATTCTCACAGTCGATATCTAAATACATCGATTGTAAAAATTTAATTTGTGAACACTTATATTTTTCTACTGTAGTTTTAAATATGTGTTAAGCTATTATTTTTTTTGTTTTTAGACATAGAGAGTTGACATTTTATTTTCTCTAAAAATAGTTCTAGAGTTGGTTTTTGAAGCCTAAAAGGTTTTATAGTTTCCGAGAAATTTCTCCATAGATTTACCCCACATTAGACGGAAATAAAACATTGCAAAATACGCATTTCTTAGAATATACTTGGAAGCTTTGCCTTCAAAGAGACAAAATTATGAGATGAGCTTCTTGTAACGTACATAAGTATGACTAGCAGTCGAGTACAACACCAAATATATAGACTAACGTAAAGGATGGGAAAAAATAAAAAAAAAAACATTAAAGTCTGGGAGTTATCAGAGGTACATTTAGAGCCGTAGCCAGAATTAAATTTTTGGCAGTGCTCATTTTCTTTGTGCCAAGGCTGATTAACATTCCACTAAAATTGGTAACTAACATTTTAGATCAGAAATGGCCCCAAATTCAAAAATTTACCAGCTTATCAAAGAAGGCTTTCTTAGAGCTCGTTAATTTTGTTTTTAATAATACGTATTTTTGTTTTAATGACCAATTTTACAAACCAATTCTTGAGACTGGAATTGTCTTTTTAACTTACCTTTTATCTACAAATACGTAGATGATCTAATTTGCTCTGTTCCAGCTGATTAATTTTGATATGTTGTACAGGCAAGAAGGAAGAAATATCTATACAGATGAAACCTACATCCATAATAGCCACACACAATCTCATCGTTGGTCGAATCAGTAACAGAGAATTAATGAAATCTATCTCTAAAGGCAGAAGATTAATTTGTAATCGTTCATGCCGGGAGAAATTGATTTCGTATCAAATGAGAAATCTGTAAATCAGGTAAAGTAAAACTTCATTTTTTTGTTTGTCTGAAAATTGTCCCCAATTTTGCTCACCCACTTTTAATACACCTATCTGCTATATATTAATTACTGGATTCACCCATTGTAGTGGGATTCATTAATTTCCATCAATATAACCCAAATGGTTAATAATGGGTCAGGTCAGGTACCATAAATTGAAGTACTATAATATTGTCAAGCTCTAATTTACCAAAGTACAAGGCAATAAGATTGGTTACTATCCTTCTATTTTACTCCAATAATCCACTATAAAAGATAATTAACCCAATATATATTTTTTTTATTTTAATTTATTAATAATTAATCTAATTTTATGAAATGGGTTGAAACTCAGATGCTATCAAATTTGTCGGAAAGGCCTGTTTTAGTACACGACAATGCATTCTACCACACGTAACGATAGAGAAGAATGTTACTTCTTCAAACCTAAAACAAGTAATGATACGTGGCTACAGGATAAAAATATTGTTTTTGCAAAAAAATTTTTACCCAATAATTTAAGACAATAAACATTGATTCCCGCCCTCTTATGTATTAGATCAGTTTTAGAAAATAATGGCTACAAAGTTTTAAGATTACCGCCGTATCATCCAGAACTAAACCCTATAGAGAAAACATGGGCCACCGTAAAAATCGGTGGCAGCCCATAATACTTTGTCTTAGTCGACGTTGAATCCCTAATGCTTCAAACATTCAACAAGAATATGAGATGTCACAAATAGAACGGGAAAACATCACAGACACTACACTAGATCATTTATATTTTATCGTTAACACCGGGTCATCTGAAGAAAGCTGGTCAGATGTAGACAGCAACAGTGGCTTAGGCTTTTTAATTCTGAATTATTTCAAGTTTAAGTTATGTGGGATGCTGTCTGGCTTACTTCTTTTAATAATAATAAATAAACCATTTATTAATTTTCTATTCTTACTGTTGGAACTAATTTACCATTAAATTTATTTAAATTTGTTACCAATTTTCAGTAAAACACTTCCACTCAGGTGTGAATAATAAAATTATCATTAAAAACTACATTGGTAATTTATTGCCATAAACTATATATTTTGAGATGTAGTATACAAAATCTTGTAAATAAATGTTTAATATTTGGTATTGCATTTTTATATTATTTAATTTAGCAAGTCGTTACGCATTTGTTCGGTATGCCACACCCGCTCGTATACGCGAGCACGTGCCTGTATCATTCTTAAGTCTGTGTATTATACACCATTAAGACTACTCGATAGACTAGACTGACCATCCCATTTTTGTTCACAGGGATTTCTTATCGCATTTGTGCCTAAGATTTGGGGAACAGTGATATTTTAAATATTTTTGTGAGTTTTATTTACTTTTACTTGAGGAACTAAGGGCTTTAGTTGAGCTAACCATGCTGCGATAGTGCAAAGTTTGCAAAAAATAGCGGTTTCAGTTCGGTATTGTCTTTTCATCGCTAAGTAAACAAGTGGGGCATTTTATTATATGTGATTATTTGTTGTAATTCAGATTTCACAATATGTTGATAAATAAATAAAGTACATTTCTGATACTTAAGTACTGTAAAACTTGAAGTTCATTGTTTAGGATATGTTTAATAAGTTTAAATTAGATTTATAATAGTTAAGGTGTTTTTTAGGTCTGAATTATTTTAAGTTTAAGGCATGTAGGATGCTTCTCTAGCTTACTTTTTTAATAATAATAAATAAACCATTTATTAAGGTTCTAATCTTACTAATTTACAGTTAAATGTATTTAAATCCGTCACCGATTTACGGTAAAACACTTCCACTCTGTTAGGTGTGAATAATAAAATTATCACTAAAAACTAAGTGGCTAATTTATTGTCATAAACTGTATATTTTGAGATGGTATTGCATTTTTATATTATTTAATTTAGCAAGTAGTTATGTCACATCCGCTCGTATACGCAAGCACGTGGCTGTATCATTCTTAAGTTTGTGTATTATTATATATCAGTAAGACTACTCGACATACTAGACTGACCATCCCATTTTCCTTCACAGGGATTTCTTATTGCATTTGTGTCTAAGATTTGGGGAACAGTGATTTCTGATACTTAAGTACTGTAAGACTTGAAATTCATTGTTTAGGATATGCAAGTTTAGTTCAAGGTCCTATCTGAGATTCCTCAAAAACAAGTGATAAGAAAGTTTCGCGGGTAATTGGCATTAAAAAAATCAGCACACATTTGTAAAAACACTGAAACTTATGCCATTGTACAGCGATAATTGCGATAATAAAGCATGGATAAGAATCCTTTCTTTTGTCAAGACCCACTTCTTCATTTTCGTACTCCAAATATTTTAATAGTCATTTTGTTCCGCCATATTGAATTTATACCAGTTTATTTTTTGTGCATGTTAATCGGGTAAGTAGTTTTTTAGCTATGCCGCGAACAGACCGATCAACTAACGAAAATGGAAAAAACATATTTTTTGGGTATAAGGACCCCTAAAACGTGATTATCTGCAAAAAACTAGAACAATGATTTTTGTCACCGAACGATATTTCCTTACGCGGGAAGTAAAAAAGTCGTGCCGCCACTGGCGGAGATTAATACATCAACACCAGTTTGAGCATGGGGCATCCCCACCCCTTTTTTTATTGTAAAATGTTACGAAATAAGTGGCCTTTCTCTAAATCCAAATAAACTTTTTGTAGATTTTGAAAAGGCCATCCATACAGCCTTGCTATGTGTTTGGGCCAATGTGCAAATTAATGACTGAAGATTCAATCGGTTAAAGTAGGCAGACGCGTAGCCACGGGCGGGTTTGGGGGGCCCTCATGCATAAAATTCATGTAAGCCAAAAATCAGCACAACAGAAAGCAATTTACTACAATATTAGAAATTACACCCATACTTTAATACTTAGAAACATTATTGCAGAATTTCAAGTTTCACTAAGAATTCTTGTAAAAATATTCGCTCTTACCCTACTTGTTTCCAGGCAGTTGCAGGTAGTAAATATTTTTAGGACGAGCTTTAGTTTTATGTAACGATTTATATAACCAGTTTTTGTTTATTAGGGATAAAGCTGAAGACGAATTCAAAGTAGTTTTTACCGATCTTGAAACTTTCTGTAGCCAAGTTAATATACCAGCGCCAAGTTAATATACCAGCAGAAACTGAGGAGGAGTATTTTCAGACAGCTTACTATATATCTTTTGTGGATGCTGGCCTTGCTCATATTAAAGAAAGGTTATTAAAGCACAAAAAAAATTACAAGGGTTTGAAATTCTTCTACCTAATAAATCATATATAGAGACTTACGAAAACTCTACGTCATATATGAACACCTTATAAAAGCTTATAGATTTAAAATCATTGTTGGAGAGGTAAAAATTTGGAGTCACCTTTTAGGAGATCTGGAAGAGTCTCAACTTGATGCTTTGAGCGGTTTAAAGTTTCTTTTAAAAAGTGGAAAGTATCCATAATTCTCTAACGATGCAACTCTACTACAAATATATAAGACTGTTCCCATAACAACAGCGTTAAACGAACAGACGTTTTCAATTTTACGCCGATTAAAATCATATTTACGAAGCACCTTGGGTGAGGATCGTTTAAATGGATTGTCACTAATGAATATCCATCGAGAAGTTCTCCTTTCCGCGGAGGAAGTTATCGGTGAGCTGGCAAAATCGAAAAGAAAGCTACTTTCGTTATAAAGTTTTGTAAACTTTACGTAATTTAACATTTTTTAAAATATAAATTTTTAACTTGTTTTTGTTTGATTTTTGAAGTTTATTAGCTATTTATAATAATTTCAGTTTTTACTCTATTTTCTTAAGAATTTTAATGTATGTTTTCATACAAGTATGTTCTAAAGTTGTTTGTTATAATTTTAGGTTTAAATGTAAATAGTTTTGGATGTGTACTCTGTTTTTGTTGAGTTAATCTTTAATTAAAAAAACCAGTATTATATTGATATTTTTTATCTGCAATATTAAATAATATGTTTGAGCATTCCCCTAAGTGTCATTTTCTGGCTACGCGCCTTAAAGTAGGGCTATCAAAAGTTATGGTTAACCGGCTAAGAAAACTTCAATTCAGTATTTGACAAATATTCATGACGTTAAAAAAAATGAATCAACCCAATGGCACGAACATACTTACTGTGGTGCCACATACGGATATTTCACGCACTTTATTTTATAACTCCATTACTAAAAAACCTGAAAACCCAAATCCGGATTAGATATTTGAATCGCCAAAACAATATTTGTTCAGTGGCGTATTTAGAATGAGTTTCAGGGGGCATTTCATTTCGTGATTAAGAAAAACATACCTATTTCGTGTATTCCTACGTTTTTAAATACACATTATTAATTTTTACTTATTTTTAGAGGGGTGAACAGTAAAAGCTTAACTGTTGTAAAAATGGGCGGCGAGAATTCCTCGCCAGGAATATTGGCTCGTATTTATCTTATAGGTATTTTTCTCACTTTTCATAATTAACTAATTTTTTTACTAAAACAGAAAGTTATTTAAGTAAGCTTGGACTAACGCTATAGCAACCTTGTACTAACCCGGTACTGATATACATGTTATTTAATTTTAGTTTTATAAAATATATTTTTATACCGAGTAAATCTTTGCACTATTGTTTTTTTACTGAAGAAGCCATTTTGTCAAAATTTGAACACATAGTGTTTGCTCAATAATATTTGAATGTAAATTAATTTGTACATTTAGTGAACCAAATACCATACAATCCAACCTCACCATAATAATTTACCTGTAGCTAAAACTCCCACTGATGGAACAAAATTGGGGATTTTAAGGATTACTGGGATCAATTAATATAACGACAGCAATAAGGGAACACTATTTATTTTAACTTAAATGTTTGAAATCTGAACAAAAGTAGCCTGAATAAATGTATGCCATCATCAAATATTATTTTTTTGAAATAAACGCAAAAAATACGAAATACTAATTACATTTATTTATTCTAAGCATCATCATCTACATAATTTTTTTTACAATCTGAAAAAAATTATATCTACCTGATTCAAAAAAATCTAATTGTATAAGAAAATCATTGAAAAAACGTATTAAACATATTGTTTAGTTTAACTGTAGTAAAAGAAGTCCTGAGTAATTCCTGAGTGAAATTGTTATAGGATGGGTTCTGTAGATGCTGATGTGTATCCTATTTAATTTCGCGCACCAGACTGTCGAATTGATCGGCAACGAAAATAATGTCACCAGTAAGCACCATTATTAAACAATTCGTAGTTTGGGAAGCGAATTCATTCATGAACATTTAACATAGACTATATTAGGAACGAAACAATTTTATCAAGTCCAATTAAGTGACACTGATATATCAATAGCATTTTTTGTAACCTGCTTCAAAATATATCGTTTGTTGTAAAACAATATGAGGCAAAGTGTCATATTCTTGATAAAACTGTATAATATACAACCTTCGCTGCTTTGGTTTGTTCCAATGAAACAATGGCACACTACAATAAAATATATTGACTATTATCTAGTGTAAAAGGTAAAATTATACAAATAGCATTCACCAGAATCTTAACTTATATTGATACCCAAGTAAAACATGAACAACAAAATTATGTTTTATAGAAATATATAATTACTGAGGTAGTTTACTTCTTAGATCGTCGGATAGTTTTCAATACTTTAACGGTAAAGCTAAGTTCGTTCTGGAAAATTGTTACTCTTTAAAACTGGAGAAAGCAAGCTGTTAACCCATGTGTCAGAGCTGTATCACCATTCTGCATTAGCAAGTTTGGCATACAATTTGGCTTTCTGACAAAGATATTTTTCAATATTAGGAATAACAAAGTTCAATCCATTTACATAGAATGGGTAACAGGTTACTACTATTAAATTATTTTCTGCTCAAGATGTTACTATCCGCGTCTAAGCATTACTAAATCTACAGCGGGCTGGGTTTGCACAATCAGTCTCCTTCCAGCATACAGTGAATTAACATGTACTATAAACTATAGTTGATTCAAAAAATATTCGTATAATGAATTAAAAAAACGACAAACTATAAAATTAAGTTTATGGAGAAAATATTAATGTACTATATATATGGGGTTAAATGACATAATGTATGACAATAATAATCTGTGGGTTCCTTCATAACTGCTAGCTATATTAAATATATTATACTTATACATATCAATATAGCTAACAATTTTGGAACAAAACCACAACTAAATCGTAATATGAGGCTTAAATAACAACTTGATAAGCTAGTCTATTTTTGTTATGACACTGACCAATTTGACGAATAAAAGCTTTTTACAAAAAGATAACCACTCTTAACAATACTGTAATGCTTTCGATAACAAGCTATATGGTGAAAGCATGTTGTTTTGAAGTGGGTGTATAGACTACAAACTTAAAGGAAGTATTTGAATCTATGTTACTAGATATTTTTACTAATAAACGAGTAAAATTGACTCATTAGTTGTATAAAAAAAAAACAAAAACACGAATTATATCCTAAGACTCACAGTGGCGACTACATCCGAGTTTATGACCTATTTGCCCAAATGCCTGTGACAGAAACAAAAGTTCGCCCTGTTGAGACTATAAAAATAATTATTCAACCTACAAACAATATTTATTTATTACTTGCAAAACTAAGGTCAAAATTACCCGTAAACAAGTTTTATTAGGCACTATTTATACCCATATTAAATGTAAATAGCAGTGATATAAGATGACGGCTTAATTTTTATGCCAATCCAGAATGACCTGTAGCAATGTTATAGTACGAGAGCTAGCATCACTAATTTTAGAGGAATCTGCTTAAAGTTAATTTATAGTTTTTTCTACCATTTTTATGCTTCCTAACCACAAATAACGTTCCTGCCGTCGCACTAGCGGGGGCAACGCTTAGTAATAACGTGTCAATTGTGTAAGAAAAACAATCTCACTGTTATAAATGTTTCAAGCTCAAATTGCTTATTCAAAATATTTAAACTATAAAATGATAAAAAAAATGTGTTTCCTGCAACCTCAATTCTCGTTACTCCTACCACTCATATATAATAGCTTATATTGTGATAATTAGAAATTCTTTTACTGCCACCCATAGCGTGTGGCGATCAAAATCATCTTCCTCAATATGTTAAAAGCTAATTTTTTTGTGAATAGTCAACACAATTCTAAATTTAAAAAACAAATCTTACCATACCTGTCATGGGTCAGGTCTTTGGCAGGAGTATGTGGTATACTTGGCGACTTGCGATCGCAAGAAAATTGCCAAGTTTTACCTTTACTCCAGCTAGACTTAACCCATGGCCGGCATAGCAGGGTTTGTTTTTTTTTCATTCAGGATGGTGTTGACACTATCCGTAATGTAAAAAAGCACTAAAACTGATAAATACGCTTTACGACGTGGCAGCTTTGATCGCTCCTGTCGGAACTAGGCCCCACCTAATGGGTGGCAATAAAAGATGTAACTTATCAGGATATAAGCTATATATAGAAAAAATCAGCTTTAAACATCTTATCAATTAAATTTTTTTTAACATATACAGGCTGTTATAAACAAATTTGGATAGGATGGCATTGGCATCTCAAAAACTGTAAAAGATATGCCTGCATGCATCCTGAAAAAAAAAAGATAAAAGACGATTTTTCGGTTTTTTACATTAAATTGCATAACTTGGCCCTAATTTAACCAACCTCGTATCTCTTACGGTTTTTAACATGTTTTAAATTGTAACACCCTGGATATATGAGCGACAGGAGACCTTTTTGGATCATTATATAGTTTAAATAATTTGAGCTTTAAACATTTATAACATCGAGATTGGGTTTTCTTACACGATTGACACGTGGTTACGAAACATTATCCCCCCCTCCAGACTGTTAGGAGTGCATGTTAAGCATTAATAGGATGAATACTATATAACAAAAGAACATCCAACTTTAAGCAAATACAGCAATGAAAAATGAGGCTAGCTCCTGGATTATTATAATGGTTATCATGAACCAATGTTATACCTAGGTGAGAGTGTAAAAAGCCGACAAACGGTTAATATTCTTTTCATTACAATTTAACCAGAACATGTACTGGGTCGGACTGATTAGTTTAGTATTAAATGAGCATCTATTCTTCCATTCTTGAAAGTGAAAAATGGAAGTAAGCTTTCCATACATACAGATTGCTGTATATCCAACAGCAACGACTGACAACATTTTCATGAAATGTTAAAAATTGGGTTGCTACGCTGTGGAGGCTACCCGTTTATGCCTAAATGTGGGCTTTTTTGGGGGGTCTGGAACAGAAAATTCTTTTAGTTTTAGAGAACATCCTTGTTTATAAAAAATGTTTAAAGTTCGAAAAAGGATTTCCTTAAAACAAGAGATTTTTCTATTTTTTGAATTTTTGCAGCGGCCAGAAAATTATGTTTTGATCTGTTGATGTTTAGATAGTGTGTGAAATAAATGGATTGAATAACTAGTTTTGTTTGCATTTGTTTATACCTAAAGCCATGTTGTTGTACAACTTAAAAGCTTGTATACTTCATATGTGTGAACTGTAATCGAAATCCCAAATGTAGCTGGGTAAGTGCTTCAATTTTTCTCACGGAAATAAATATATGTACCCTTCAATATTAATTTTTAATAAATAAATGCAGTTCTCTGGTAACATTCTTGCACTTTGGCACACTTTATATATCTTTACAAATAATTTAAAAAATTTTATACATAAAAATCTAATAAATATATCCATTTTTTTCACAATTTTAAAAATAGCGACCCCGCTATACTTATAACGTTTTTCTTTCTAACAAAAAATATCCTCCCCAACAAACAATTTTTTTATCAAAAATATTAATTTTTACATTACTCCAGCCCTACCTAGAGGCCAGAGAAGGCCTTGAAGGGCCTACTATCCCTCTCGATTTTTGTACTATTAGGGACGCGTATGGCCTTGACGCAAGGCACCATGCCGCCAGTAAGGTGTACTACCTTACAGTCCTATCTGGTAAATCATCTCTGCAACAATATTGATGGTGAAGCTATAGCTATTCCATTCTGAAACAAATTAATAACTTAAAGAGTAGCTCTAGCTCCTCCATTATCCAGATATTGATTTAACAATCACCTAACAATAAAATTAAAGTAGTTTAATATAATGTCCGTAGCATTCACGCCTTTTCCTTTAAAAGTTCTTTTAACACATAATGTTATCGGGCGATCGAACACCTTGAAATTTTTCCCAGGTGTAGCAATTCATGCCACTTTGTAGTCCAAGTCGAACGCACAATAACACCACTTTTGTCGAAAAAAATTTTTTAGAGCTTCACATTCACACTCAAAATAACAGCCACAATGGTGCGAGCGAAGGATGCAGGGGAATGGGTACATTCCGAACTGATTGGGTCTGTTCTAACCTGCGTCTCACGCTTGACATCTTTTTACAGGAACTTTGGCGTTTTCAGGTTTGGTGATGCTGGTCCAAAATTACTTATTACGGTGACTAATAAAATCTTGTTGCATTTTTGTCCAATCGAAATTCCAAAAGTATTCTGCTAAAAACTACAGCAGTATGTGACACGAACTTCCATATATAGAAGTCTGTGTTGCTGTTTGTATCTTTGGTAGTTTTTGTTATCAGGTATTCTTGTAAAAAAAATAACGTGCGTGCTGAAGAAAACAAAAAGTATCTAATGCTGAGGTTGCTGTGGTTGGTTGCGGTAAAAACAACGGAAATTTCTATGGCTATAAATCTAATATATTTTGATTTCTTGAGGTAGATTGTAGTGTAGGCACGGAGTTGACATACCATATTACACACTGTTCTCCAAACTTTCCACTTAAAGACTTAACACTTAACAAATACAACTTTTAACCATACAATCCGAACGCAAAAGAACAGTACCCTTTTGTACTAAAGTAACTCCAAACTACAAAAAAAAATATTTTCAGGCGACACCTGGAAAACTAATATTGCATTAGTGGAAGGCCTCGAGATGATCTTATACAATAAGGTATGTAAAACCTATGCACAAGGCAGTGAATGTTGGTAGCTGGTCTCTACTGTTGTTCAGTCGAGGGTCCTTCTGACTGCGATTGGCTCGACTCTTTTGGCTGACGCGGTTGGCGCTGTCTACCGGCTGGAGGCGCTGCTGCCTGCAGTACCATGGAACGGATTCGTCGTTGTGCTGACTGTAAAAAAAATACAGTTGTTTAATGAAAAGTTTGTTTGAGCTATTTAAAGTTTATCAGTTTACTGGCGATATATTTTTGAATTTATGAGTTTAAATTTGATCAAAATGCCTATTTTGATCAAATTGAATATAGGGTTGTAAAAAATCATGATTTTTTGAACAAATAACGATTTTTTTCTGATTTAATCATGATTTTTTGGTTTCTATTAATTTTACTGATACGCCGGTTTTTATTAATTTTTATTGATACGATAAGCAGACTGCTAGAGCTCTTTATGCTATAAACAGTAGTTTTACATGTATTGAACAACCAGTTAAAAAAGCAACTGCACTTCTACATCCTGGATATGTGCCACCCCCTCGGCATGATTTCTCAGAGGTTGATGATGAGGAAAAAATAAATGTCTTGAAACCTTGTTCGGTAGCTCAACTACTTGCTTACAATTAGATGGAAAGTCCTTTCTGATAGACACAATAGTCATATCTGGCAATACCCATACATCTGTGTACTTGACAGAACTAGCAATACATTTGATAAAAATATTGAAGACTGACCATAACTGTGAAATAAGCAGCGTTGTTACGGATAACGCAGCCAACATGAACTCGATGAGAAAGCAAATAAAAGAGTAAACAGAAACAAATGTTATTACATATGGTTGCGTTGCCCATATCCTAAATTCACTTTGCAAAGATTTGGAAATCCGAGATATCAAAGAACATGTTGTCTATATAGCAAAGTATTTCAGGAACACTTTGCTTCTGCTGCATACGCAAAAGAAGAACACACACAGACTTTCAGACGTCGTACACCAATCTAAAATACTTTAATCAGTTTTTGAGGACACCTAATTTACACTCACACACACACACAAGTCAAATGCAAAATTTAGACATCGATATGAATAGTGTACCATTCCATATCATATGTTAGCTTTTCTTTTAGATCCTAAGAAACCACAACATAATTTTACTTTAACAGATAATGAAAGAGATTGTGCCTCAGAAGCCGCCAAAGAATTACATCCTCCCGGTTTCCTACCAATAGTAATTCAATTTCTGACAAAAATCGGACCCTTTTACTGGTATTATGTTTTGTGAAGACATTCTTATAAGCACAAAACCTCTGGATTGGTGGAAATCACAACGAAATGTCGATGTTGTTCAAAAAGTACTCCCTACCACTAGACAATTGTTTTCTGCTAGAGCTGCTTCGGTATCTGTCGAAAGAGTCTTTTCGACATTTGGTTTGGTACATTCTAAACTTGAAATCGCTTGGAAATATATTGCTTCTGACAAAAAAATTATTGTTATGTATCAAGGAAGATAGAATCGATTTTACAACATAACCTTCTCAAAAAACATGTCCAAGACATCCTAAATGGTCTGCTAAGGAGAGGGAGGAAATAATTCATTAAACAGTGACTAACTCATTAAACAGAATTGCCTTATGTGTACTCTCGACCTCAGATGCCTATTTTTGTTACCAGTATATTAAAGTCGCAAAAAATATGTAAGGTTTAGTTTTCAAAAGGTTTTATATGAATTAATTGTTCTGCCCCTATAATAATTTTTACTAAGGTAATGCAACCAATATTAGCATTGCTGAGAGGTAAAGGATTTATATCATAATTTTATCTGGATGATTTTCTAATTATTGGAAAAGGTTTTTTTAGAATGCCAAAATATTATAATGTTTTGTAATAATGTAATAAATTTTAAAAAGAGTAATATTATTCGAAGAAAGTTAATAAATTGTACTTATTTAAGTTATCTATATAATTCTGAGAATCTATCTGTTTTAACCCAACAGGAAAACAAACACGAGTGTTAAAATTAGTCAAACACTTTCAATCTAAGCGCACAAGTAGGTTAAGATATTTTGCATGTTTTACTGGTATCTTGATCCCTATAGTTGGCTCTATACAAAGTTTTTTGAATGAGTAAAATATAAAAAATTTAGATATTTTTTTTAAACGCCTCTCCTATGGGTTGGAGATTTTTTTTGCAAAAGGGCCCACGGCTTGTGGACCGAGGGGGAAAAGCCTTTGATATCAATTACTACTTTGAACTATTGGCTGCCTTTTCGGGTTAAAATGTTTTGCACAAAAATACTCAAATTGTTCAGTGTTTTGTAGAATAGATAATATTACAATCATATCACGTATTAACCAAATAAGCAGTGTTAAATTATATTCCAGAAAGTTATTGCAATTGTGCGCGAAATGAAACGTTTTTGTTTTTGCTTCTTACATAAGTTCCTCAACCGAGAAGCTGACCAGGGTTCCACACATTTAAAGTCAGATACAGATTGAATTAAATCCTTGTTATTTTAACATATTGTTAGTTTTTGGAAAACCAGATATTAACTTATTTGTTAGCCGAAATAATAATAAGTTTACAGCATTTGTATCTTGGTATAGTGATCCAGAGAGTTTGACAGTAGATGCATTTACTCAAAATTGGACTAAATTAAATTTATATGCCTTTCCACCTTTCTCCCTAATTTTAAAACTATTGCAAACAAATCTGACAACAAAGCAGAGGAGATTGTAGTTGCCCAAAACTAGGTTAACTCAGCCATGGTACCCCCAATTTTTGTCTACCTTAATTGATGATCCTATTTACTTCAGCTCTAGTAGAGATATGCTTTATTTTCTTGATAGATTCCCACACCCATTGTAAAAGAATCTCTAGACATATGTATGACATCAGTTACAAAATCTAATTTTTTTTTATTTCCATAGAACATATATTATTTTTTAACTCTTTACTTTAATAGGGTTTCTTCACTCTGGAACTCTAAACTCATATAAATCTGGAACCTCACAAATACCAGGCAATAATCTACGAGTTAACTATATACTAAAACGTTTTCTCGAACGAATATATAACATAAGGCCTAACCTTCCAAAGTATGGCATGACCTGTGACCCGAGTATTGTCTTAAACTATGTTCAAAAATTTAAGAACCTTGACATTAATTTAAAAACCTTAACATCAAAGTTATTACTCTTGGCTACATGACGCAGGGTTCAAACAATTGCAAATATAGAGGTTGACATTAGCAATACTGCCCAGACTTCTAAAGGAATTAATATAAAGATCCCAAAAAGATTAAAAACATCCAGGCGCAACCGAAATTACCAAACATTGTCCGTTTCAGAATTATTAGTTGATTTCTTGGCTGTATTAAAATTTACTTGGTACGCCAAGCCGTAAAACACTATATATATTGGCTCCCTGAATACAGATCTGGATGTTAAAATATGTAACTACAAATACTAATATAAAATATTTTTTATATTAGTATTTGTGTTTTTGTCAAACTGTGCATTTTGTAAAATATCTATTTTTTCCAAGTTAGAGCTGTGTTAATGTGTTATCGAGATAAAATACATTAAGAATTGAAAAACAATAATTTATTGACCTGGAAAATTTTACTCTGTAAAGCGCCAAACTTATTGCTAATTACCTAAAAAACATGAAGTCTAATACCACAAGCATAATGTCTTGCTATCTTTATTATAATTTTCCAGATCAATAAATTATAATTTATTTTAGTGCATTTTTTTGTAGTCATTGAAGTTTAATTTTTTTATAAAAAGTTTGATTTCATCCTTTTTAGTTGTTTATTGTAATAGTTAAGTTTAACAAATAGCCACTGGGTCCACTGCATATTATGTAACATCACTGTATAATAAAATCTCTCATATATAATATTCAACGGTAACATAAATATACTTTTTCATCCTGACACTTTGGTGAAAGCATTAGTGAATGCCTATTGTTCAATGTAACATCGAGTAAAGAGTCCAAAATGGCGTTATTCCGCCATTCTAACATTTTTTCAATATGCTTGTTATGGGACCACTACGGTGATATTCTGAATATTCCCAAATTCATTCAAAAATTTCATCCAAATTGGTCAAACCATCGCGGACTATATATATTATATATATATATATATATATATATATATATATATATATATATATATATATATATATATATATATATATATATATATATATATATATATATATATATATATATATATATATATATATATATATATATATATATATATATATATATATATATATATATATATATATATATATATATATATATATATATATATATATATATATATATATATATATATATATATATATATATATATATATATATATATATATATATATATATATATATATATATATATATATATATATATATATATATATATATATATATATATATATATATATATATATATATATATATATATATATATATATATATATATATATATATATATATATATATATATATATATATATATATATATATATATATATATATATATATATATATATATATATATATATATATATATATATATATATATATATATATATATATATATATATATATATATATATATATATATTATATATATATATATATATATATATATATATATATATATATATATATATATATATATATATACACACATATATATATATATATATATATATATATATATATATATATATATATATATATATATATATATATATATATATATATATATATATATATATATATATATATATATATATATATATATATATATATATATATATATATATATATATATATTATATATATATATATATATATATATATATATATATATATATATATACACACATATGTCTTTGACACACCTCATTGCTTTAGTTTGAAGAGTATTTAAAAGCATGTAAAAAAACTCTAAAAGATTTGATGAAATGGGGCCGATAAATGTATTGTGGGATATTGAGAAATTGAGTCTGTAGTATATGAATAGTTTGCGGAATTTATAAATGAAAACAACATTTTCGTACAACATCAAACTGGTTTTAGAAAAAAACACTCGACCGAAAGAGCACTGCAGTTCATAGCTGAAAAGTGGGGAAGGAGTTTGGCAATGAATGAAGCAATAATAGCAGTTTTTTTTTCAGACTTTAAACGGGCTTTTGAAACCATAGACCGAGAAATATTATTAAATAAATTATACAAATATGGGATAAGCGATAATGTGCTAAATTGGTTTAAAAACTGCTTGAGTAACAAATATTAAAAAACGAGAGTATCGAATGAAATTTCGAGTGACAAATGTATGAATATAGGTGTTCCTCAAGGTAGTATTTTGGGACAATTACTCTTTATTTTGTATATAAATGATATTTTATCAATTTTAAAACATTGCCATATTCAGTTATTTGCTGATGACACATTAATTTGTATACCAGATAGAATACATTTTGTATTTGGCAAACGAAGAAATATTTGATAAATTGCAAATTTTACAAAACAAAGACATGCGGATTTTACTAAATTGTGATAAATATACAAAAATTACTTTAATATTAAGAAAATTAGAATGGTTAAATGTTCGTAATTTAATTTTTATTTAGTTTAAATGTATATTTATAAGATAAAAAATAATTTATTGTCCGAAAGTCTAAGAACATTTATAAATGAAAACTGTGAAGAACATAATTATCAACCAAAACAACAAAGACATACATTTAAGTTAGGTTTTTAAACGAGTTGCTTATAAGTCAATTTTTCATAAAGGGTCGATTCAATATAATAGACTACCATTTATTATAAAGTCTCAGAATTCTTATAACAACAATTTATTTAAGAATCAATTTTAAAAGCTGATAAGTAAAACAAAAGTATGGGTTCTGAAACTAGTTTAGAGTAGTCTATAATATTTAGAATGTTATGTCTTAAAAATGTAAATTGTGGCATTTATGCTAAATAAAGAAATTAACTAACTAAATAAAGAACAGATGATTACAATTTTTGCGTTCGAGTTGAGAAAATAGTTTTATTCCAAACTCTTTTTTACTATCATCAAAGAACATAGGCAATTCATCTCTCAAGATTGATTTCAAAATTGCCTTCTTCCAAACTTTCCAAAAAATAGTATAATTGTGATGGACAATGCTACCTACCACAGCCACCAAATCAATAAATTGCCGAATTGAAACAATCCAAAAAGATAACTTCAGAACTATAAGATGAAAAATTATATATATTTCGAAGAAACTTATACAAAAAAGATCTTTTAAATGTTTTAAAATCATATATCAAAAAATAATATATTTGTGATAATCTTGCTTTCTCCGTATTATTGTATTTTTAATTCGATCGAACATATCTGGCATGAATTAAATGCCATGATTAGGAGAGAAAACAATTCTCCCACACTAAGTACTTCTGTAATATATTTAATTAAAAAATGTGTAAATAATATTTCTGTAGAAAAATTCTATTAGACATGTAATTTAGGTTGAAGACTGTTATAATTTTATAAATAGTAGCTCTGAATAATTAGTTTAGGTATAGACGAAGACGACAGTGATAGTGGAACGGAACTGAATATAGAGTAGGTTGGATTAAGTTGTATAAAAAAACTAAGATGCATTTTATCATATTATTAAAATAAAAATATAGTTTTTAAGTTTTGTTAATAATTATTAATCAGAAATAAATACCTAACAATATTTTTTAACTTTTCGTTAAAAATAACAAGTGAAAATTTTCTATTACTATGGAGACAAAATCCGTACCTACAGCATTTTAAGAGAATACTAAAGAATCTCGTGCCTACATCCCGTATACAACATTTTTATTCCTTTAAAACGAATGTTTTTAGATATTAG
>JAUTXW010003904.1:92500-202500 GCA_030620095.1 Kuschelorhynchus macadamiae
AATAATCAGTGTATTAAAAAGAGATAATGCTACGGACGTGTGACACATCTTTGTTTCAACAAAAGGAAACACATATCTTTACTTACAATATTTTATTAACACAAATGTCCATCGCAATATTTCTCTTTAACAGACTCTTTTTAACTTGGTTAAATAGTTGATGGGTGAAACAAATATTTTATTTCAGGAGGTTAGAAGCTTCAACAAAATGCAAAAAAAAAGATCCCTAATTAAGAAACTAGGTTAGGTTAGGATGTGAAATTTATTTTGTAATATCTCTTCAAACTGGACTGAAAAAAATAAAAAGGAAAATGACGATTTTTTTACAGATAATCTTTTGAAGTAGTCCTAATTTTTCAATTTTGTCGACGGCTTGTTGGCCATTAAATTGCCAAAGTTTTCCCAACCTTAACTGACCTCGTATTTCTTACGGTTTTCGAGATGGCAATTATATCCCACCAAATCAAATTTGTTTAACACCCTGTATGTTTTAAATAAATTTTTTTAAACCTGCAAGTTTTATAAAAAAAAAATCAATTTAAGTGCATTCATTTTTTATTGGTTGTTTTAGATCTACCAAACCACCTCTAAAAAAATGTTTCATCTAAAAATCCCCGAACTTCTCGCGCGTAATGCAGTGGTGCACCTCATGTTGAAGCGATATTCTATCGTTGGGCACTCCGTTATTAACTAAAAGAAAAAAATATTGATACTTTTACTTTATGTGGCAATAAAATGGGATAGGGAAAAATTTCCGCTAAAGCTGGAACATGATTCCGTAAAAGTTGCAAATATCTTTTACCGTTTAAATTTTTTTCAATGAAAAGCGGACCAATTATGCCGGCCTAAATATTGAGTGTTTGTGGGTACTGTGTATGCTGTTCACATACCCAATGAGGATTTGCCCTAGCCCAATATCGGCAATTATGGAGATTAACAGTTCCGTTTAAAGGAAAACTATGCCGATTAACAGTTCCGGTGAAACAAAAACTTAACTCATCCGAAAATATTATTTCAACAAGTTTTCTAGTTGAAAGATGGGGATTTTCTGTTATGCTCACTAAAATATCCAAAACCTTATCTTCGTCAATTGATGTAGATTCGGTGAAATTCAGTGGCTGTTTTTAGACGGCCAGATCGTGAAGCATCCTTCACATGTCCAGTTACCGCAAAATTTTGCCAACAGTAGACCTTAATATTGAATTCCAGTTGGGATATTTATCATTAAAAATATCGCAAACTTCTTGCTGTGTGCGTAGTAAATTGCTATAACCCATAATCATTAGAATTTCTATTCTCTTGGTATCAGTTAAAAAATTCATTTTTTTAAAATGATAATTAATTTTATCAACTGTACTAATAAACTCAATCGACTTTTGAATGCCAGAAATGACACGAAACTATTTTCGACACCAGTTACCACTTAGCACGTTTAACCAAGAGTATTCAGAATTTTTCTCAAAATCCAAATATCCAATAAAATATCTAGAACGTTCCATAAGAAAAACAAAAGTGGCTATGAGATTCTGAAAAAATTTTGACCTGGGAACATCGCGGATATCACTAACGGATTCGCCGTAATTTCGAACGTAAGCCTACCAATTAAAAAAAATAGATAAGTAATTCGCCAGATATTCTGTGCGTTCCAGACCTTTGTTACAGTGTGTATATTTATGTTACTCGAGATTGACGAAAACACTCTCCAAAATTACTTGTCGTAATCCATTGGCGCAAAAAGCAACGACCTAGCCAGGTGACTTGAAATACCTGGTCAAAAAAGCGCCCTATAATTTAAGACAATAAAGACATCGTTAAAGCCATAATATGACTGTTTCGCCGAATAAATTTAATTTGAGCAATTCAATATAGGTTAAAGCCACAATAAAAGTATAACGAAGGTTGATAATACGCGGCGCAATAAAAGGCGCCACAGGACAAAATTAAATGTACATTTTTCAGTATTCAGATATACAGGCGTGAACATTTGTATTTTCGGTCAATTGATGTAGATCCGGTGAAATTTTTTAAAAAAATTTTTTTAAATTGTTCGTAGCAGAAGAAACACAAAGTTCTATGGCGGGCCGACAGATCCATCAAATATCAACCCTTGTCGCCACATTAGTGAACTGAAATTGAAATAATACATCATTCAACTACTCCGCTACAGGCTGCCTATACAAGTAGTAAGTCGGGGTAAACAAACCCCTTCTTATTGGTCGCAAGATTGCCGCTCGCGGAACGACACTGCGAAACAAAGCATAATAATGTGGGGAAACTTACCTGTACGCTGAAGAAAGGTCCAATGATATGTACCGTAGTTTCATCTTCCTGGGGGGTGGCGCCTTGTTCCGGTAACTTTATAACGCTACCAGTGACTCTTTGGAGCTCGCGAACATTTTGCCCACCTTTTCCGATTATGCGCCCTACTTGAGAACTTGGTACTAGAATTTCCACCGTCAATCTTACGTCATCCGAGCCGGCTACAAAACCTTCTTCTCTCATTTTTTCAAAAATCAAATATTGAGCCTGCAAAAAAATGCATTCTAATAGTAATGAATAAACAAATCAATAAACGAATGGTGTCAAAGTTCTGCACAACTTTCAAAAGAGTTAAAAAATGTGTACACATTCTTCTGCCTAAGTTATAAATTGAAACTATTTTAAAAAACTATTAGTGACATGACATGATCAAATTCAGTTTCTTTATCTTTTTGGCCAATTCATTTTAATTTCTGGAAATTTCTTTTGACGATTTTTTCAAGAATATGTTTGATATTGTTTATATATATAGTGTGAGCCATATAAGTTTGCAACATGCAGCAAAATTTTTATATTCTTAATTTCTCAGAAAATGTTATTCTTGACAAAAGTTGGTGCACGAAAAAAAAATAGTTTCGACAATGTTTAACCTTAGGTCAGATATTTAGAGCATAAAGAAATGCAGAAGTCCGACATTATAAACTAAAAAGTGGGGTTAGATGACAAAATATCCAAAAACCTTTGGAAAGTGTTAAGGATTTAATTTGAAGACGGCTTGCAGAATTTTAAACGAAAATTCCAACACATAAGAAATACCTTATTTTCCGCCCTAGTGCACCTATCTTAAAGCAATGAAATGAATGTTTTGCTATTAAATTAGTTTCAATAAGCAAATATTCATCGTTTAGCTGTAAAATAATTTTTATGTTTTATTTTTAGAATTAAATAAGAATTTTGATTTTGCACATGCAACTTTAATGTTACAATGCCCTGAGAGGATTTCAATAACTTTATTTTGATATAGGGTTTCAGAAGAAACATTATTAATAGTTTAGAAACTTCTTCACAGAAATGTTACAAAGTTATTACGCTGAAAATAAATTATATTAACAAGGACATTTGTTAAATTATTAATACAAAAATTCTAGTGAAGTTATTTTAATACTTAATAAAGGATTATATAAAAACTATCAACATTGTTTTTTCTGAAATTCTATATCAGAATAAAATTATCTAAAACATCTAAAGGGTTTAAGCTACAAAGCACTGCAACGGTAGAGTTTCCTATGCAAAACGAAATTTTGTATTTAATTCTCTAAAACTTATTCTAATGAAACATTTAAAATTATTTTAAAACTTAAAGGTTATAGAAAAATTGCGCTTCTTCCTATTATTCGGCCCAATTACCAAATAAGATATCTAACGAGTAACGCATATTTTTCTTGTAGATATCGTTCTTCTAGAGTAACAATACAGTCTTATTGGTGATCCGTTGGATAGCAATAAATACCGCTACTTGAACGAGAAAATATCGGGTCTAACGCCCGTAACTAAATGCCCTACCTTCCATTGAGCTTCAGGTGATCCCACGATGGTTACCCTTCTTTCGTTAGGGGTCTCTTGTGGCTTGGTTTCATCCAGAGGTGCGATTTTGACTGAAGCGCCTGAGAAGCGAATAATGTTGCGAATATGTGACCCCTAAAAACAATTAATAATATTTAAACATTTATAATGCATTAAGAGTTATAATCTTTAATTTTCCATCTATTTGCTGATATATCTAAAAACAGGAAATAAAATTACACTGAAAATTGAGCTGTGTTTATGTTTACCACTTCCTAAAACCTATTCTTATTTATTTTATATTTCAAATAATTTTATAGGTGCCTTCATAACCAGGCCTTTTATGAATATCACACTTACGGGAGAAGGTTTAGTTTCGAACTGTGTCTAACAACATTATCGAAATTGTATTTTAGTCTTTCTTATAATACGATGTCTGCTGAACAAACGAATTTAGACATGCAAATTTATGGACTAAAATTCAATTTAAATATTTCTAATAAAAATTAAGATATTGAGTTGCGGTTTTCGGCATTATTTAGCACTAGGCATAGCAGCGGTCTCTAACAAACTGTTTTACAGAGTGTTATGCAAGACCTTGTCATGTGCCCAAAATTTTCTTAAACGTTGACTGTCACAAAGTAAGATATTTCATTGTTCATTTCCAGCCAAGGTAATCTATTCTAAGCAATTTTAAATATCTTTTAGTTCTTGTTACTCATGGTATTTCCAAGAAATTTTTTTTTTTGAACAACTTCTATATACATTAACTACAAACCAATACAATTGTTCCTTACCTTAGTTATGATCAAGAGGAATGCCTCTAAATGTTTAAATGCGACTGTTGTACGTAAAGGCTCGTCAAAAATCCAGCACCACTATTATATGAAGAATATTTGTTTTGAGTATTTTTTTACGTTAAACTTTTTTTCATGTTACGTCAAACGCCAAGACATTAGGATCCATTCATTTTTATATAAATTTAAATAATTATAGACTTTTTTGTCGAGGCGGTTTTCTGGTTCATTTTAGGACTAAGTTCCTATAAACATCTGTTCGAAAGCCGTTAGTTTTTGAGATACAGGGTGTTAAAATTTAAAAAAACACCATATATTATATAACATAAAATTTTAAATGTGTAGAGTCTTAGCAATTTGCTAACGTCTATATCCAGAAGTTAGACAACAAAATGAGGAATCTGATTTTCTAAATAAAAACAGCCAGTGATTTCGCGTAAAAATTTCGGGGGGTAAAAGAGGTCGCGACCTAGAAAAAAGTAACACCCAGTAGATTTTTGTAAAACGTATTATAGCCATTTTGTAGACATTGCTTACATATAGTGTGTGTCACATTTGAATGATTTATCTCTAGAAATGTACGAGGTCCATGAAAAAACTAAAAAATAAATAAAATTTTGACACCCTGTATATCAAAAACGAAGGCCTTGCAGACACTAATTTTCTATAAACTACCTAATTAACCATTCAACTTTTATATATAACAATTTTTTCAATATCTTACAACTAAAATAAAAGGTCATTTGAGGGTTTAAAAGCGAAGGAAATTTGAAATGTCAGGCCGTTTAGGCATCTATTATTTAAATTTACATAAAATGTTAAACTTTTCACAAGCCCCTACGTAAAATATACATGTTAAAACATTTAGAGGTATTACTCTTGATCATAACTTAGGTAAGAAATAAAAAATTACTCTTACTTAGGTATTATTAAAAAATATAAATTATTAGAATTAAATGTGCACAGTTCACACACCCTAGTCGTGTAGCAAGTTTCCCTGATTTATTATGAAGAAAGCGTTGTAACGGCAAAAATTCAGATTTGTCTAAAATTATTAATTATTTTCAGTACAAAAGTGTAACATCTCTCGTTTGACAAATTTCAGGTAATATGAACCCCAAAAATTGTTTAAGGACGACACAGCTTAAAAACTATTTATTCAACTATTTTTAATATGGAACAAAAATAAAATATTAATTTTATATTTCATTCTAATACTGCAGAGCAATATTTTACTACAATACAATTTTGAAAAACAAATAAAAAAGTAATTCATATAGTAATAACTCTAAAATTGAAGCATCCCAGTGCAATTCATATCATAATTATACTTTGGTGAAATGTGTTTTGAAAATGTTTTTTAAATAATTTATTTTCGGAATATTTTAAACTTCAAAAATTATTTATAACTACTCCGTCAACATCGTATACCTCTGAAAGAAATTTTTCAATTTTGCGAAAATTTTTGCTACGAATAATCATGACACAGTCGCGGTGAAACAACAGTATTGCGTCAAACTCTTGCATTAACTATTATACAAAATATGTAATTTTTTTAATGTGGTATTTCTCAGGGAATTGATACTTTGAATATAGAATTTAACAAGATATTACGTAAATACTACTAAGTGTTTCTATATTGTGAAAATTATTGTTTTTTAAATTTAATGTTTGTTATTTTAGTTTAGAATATATAAATGTACAACAATATTCTTTCTGTAATACAAACATTCCATTTTTATATAAATTTATCATTCGCATTTTTTCCCTGTACCACAGCAGCTGACACCTCTCTTTTAAAAATAAGATTTAGTCCCTGTACAAAGAACCCAGGACAATTCTGAAAAATTGGCGCCTATATTAAGAACGTTTCTTAAAATATGTCATATGAAAGAAGAAATAAAACTGAATTGTAGCTTAGTTCAGGGAAATCATTCAATAGATTCTTTGTTTTATTCCTTAGAGTACCAAGAAGTTTTTTTTAATAAAAATAATGATTCTGTATCACTGCTTATGATTTAACTAAAAAATTATAAAGAAATATAATAATGATCCCACTAAAACAAAATTTATTAGAAATTGTACCAGGTTTTGGACTTAATTTGAGTAGAACTTATTTCATTAGATACTTTTAAAATGTTTTAGCAATAGCAACTTACTTTAGTTCCAATGATAGCACCGACGGCATTGTTTGGAATGTACAAGTAGGTTGATTCCTGAACATCTCCGGCTTGTGTTTGAGAAGGTCCGGCTGATGGATACATGCCAGGATAAGGAGCCTGTCCGGCATATAAACCACGTGAACCATAACCAATACCCGCTGTAGCCATCATAGCCATAGGATGCAGTCCTACAAATATAATACGTTTAAACTCAGGATAACAAATGTAAAAGTTCAACCCAGTATTACGGTAAAAGAAGTGCAATTACTGAAAAATTAAAATCAAAACGCAGATTATTTACAATGAGCCTATTAATAATTTTAACTTTTTCTAATTTCTTGAAATATTAAAAAATATAGTGTCTCAAAACATAGGGAAAAGTCAACTTCTAATTTTTAAATGCAGTATCCTATTTCTTTTACCCTTAGAATATCGAAGAGATTCAAAAAATCAAAAGGGAAATAGTTATTTTACTTTTATAATAAAAGTTGACCCAGGCTTTAATTTCGTCACGTATGTTTAAAAAATATTGCAAAAAATAAAACAACAAATAATTTTTGAACCCAGTTATTTTACTTAATTTATTTGTAGTCATAAAATTTAAACAATTAAAATAAAATCGATTAAATCTAAAAATCAATCAGAAGTGGGATGTTTTTCAGTCAACATTCTTCAGAACGGTTTAGATACGAAATAATTACATCTTTTCATCTCGTATATTCCTATGAAAAAGGTACAAATTATTACTGTGTTTACAATCATAGAGAAACATTGTTACTTAAATCCTGATTGGCAATGTCTTAGATACGAGAATTACTATATTTGTTCTTATTTTAAAATGTAAGACGTTAATAAGAGAAATATTACTTTTATTTTTACGTTTTTAAAACACTCAGTCAAACAAATTATATTTTGAATTTAAATATTTCCATTACTTTTTAGGAAAATAATAAGTACCTAAACAAAACAGGATATTCTAAATTTTCATCTAATTAATATTATTAATGAATATAAATTATAATTTTACTCTTTTATGTCGACAATCCTCCAACATTTTGAGTTACAATCTATAATCCTCACACTAATACTAAAAAAGAAATTTTAAAGAAAAATATTATCATTATGCCTGTTTCTGGCGAAACACTGCGCTATATGTATGTATATATAAAGCTATAGTATGCCCGAAACAAACGTCAGAAAAGTTAGCAATACAGTAAGTAAAAGCATTCACTAACTTTTTTTTTATTTATATGACTCAAACATCATATGAATAAATAGAAGCAACTAGTTTTGCTTAATGTTTATAAGAAATAGTTATATGCTAAACAAATATTGGAAAAAGTTAGAATTTTTTTTTATTAACTAATAACGTCTCATTTCCTCGACGAGGCATAACTGGACGGGACCTGCAGCCTAACTTGGGCTCCAGACCCCAGTCACTCTTCCTCGGGTTACGGTTAGCCTTTGACGGATTAGCAAGTGTGTATTTCCACCAATAACCCCTATTCATCCCACAAGATATCCGACCATCTCATCCGGCCTTCAACTAACACCTTACATGGTCGGATGCCTAACCACATTAGGAGTATAGTAAATGCATTTGCTATATTTTGCTCATAAAATCCATTAATGGCATTTTCTGATGTATTTCCTTTCAATTATTTATTTTTTGTTACTTGCCATTATGTATAGTGAAATGTATATAATGCCGACTTAAAGATTTTGTATACGCAATAAAATTTAAAAAAATAATCATTAAATAGGTATAGCAAGATTATTTATATATTTACCTGGGAACATCATAGTTTGAGGGGCCATCGCTTGTAGGTCATTTTCGTAGCTTTGCCTCAGTTTGGCGCTAATCTGCGCCTCAGCTTTGCTCATGTTTTCAATTGAACCTTTTACCGTAATTATTCTTTCCAAATTAAACGAGTTGATGTCATTTATGCTAGATACTGTGATCTTGGTGTCGGTTTCCTGCATTATTCTTTTAATTGTGTTTCCTCCTTTGCCTATGATTCTACCGATGAGATTATTGTGCGCTAATATTTTCAACGAAATTTCACTGAAATAGAATGTCAAATTAGTTTAAGGCAAAGTAAAGCTCAGGATTTATACACACACACATACAATTTTAACTAAAAATCAATATAGAATACAGAACATAAAAATATTTAAGTCATTTATTGACTGATTTTACTGACTTCAATTGTTTATTTTAATTTATGACTTATATTTATTTCTCAAAGACTTAAATCAAAACAAGATATACTTCCAGTCAGATTAATAACTTAAGCAAGCCAATGACATGGCTTTTAGAAATTGATTTAGGTCAAAACAAAATTTGCGTATAATAAAAGAATTACGACTGTCGCATTGCGATTTCTGACGTGTCTAAACCTGTCACTTGTCGACTGTTATTATCTTAATTAATTAAAATATAATAATAATTATAATATATTATTCAATAGATGCAAATAATCGATTAATCAGTTAACAATTTATTTTTCTAATAATCGATTTTTTAATATTCGATTTTGTCGATTAATGCATTTTTCCTACTATTTTTACCGAAAAAAATCAATTAACCGGGTATTTTCGTAATTCGATTTGTTGAAGAAATAGATATCGATTATTTTATAATATATCAATTATTAATTTGTTTGATACAATATTTTTTAGTAAACTCGAGTTTTAAAAGTACATATTTAATTAATGCCCTAGTTAGTTTTGTTGCAATTTAACTAGATATATTTGGTTGCATACTCATAGTGGAATATATGATTGAGCAATCAACTAGACAATAAAATAGATTAATCGAAAAATCGAATAATCTAAATATCGATTATATTGCCACCCCTATTATTTAACATTGTAAGGACTCTTCGACAGTAGCAAAAAAATTGGTCACTTATAACAACATGAAATTCTGATTTCTGATTAGATTCTTAAAAAACTTAACTAATTTACTATATTCCAGACTTAAGTCGATAAAAAGATTTAAATCAATTAAAATAATTAATTCATTTTCTTGTTTGACTTACCTTTAACCAAAATATTCAAGTAATATTAAAATAAAACTTAAAGCCTAAGTTATCTACCTTTTAAAGGAAGCCCTAATTTAAAACTTAAATCTTTTTAATTTTTCGAATGACTTGTGGTCAAAATTGTGGTAACCCAGAATCCGAATTCGCAATGTCTCTGTAACTTTTCTAAGTCAGAAGGCATTTTACACCGTTAAATACTTATGGCCAAGAATAATAAAAAGTCTTCTTCAAAAATATATAAAATCGAATAAGCAGACTAAAATCGTATATCATGCTTCTTAAGAACATAACTGATTTATTATCATTATTATAGAATGAATAAAAAGAACGTCGGCTTGCTTTTTTTATTAAACTATAACTTTTTATACCTCATTTAAAGGATATTTTAAATAAGTTAATGAAATCATAGCAAATTAGATATGAATTACGTATAATTGCTAACATCAAACTCCCCTGTTTAAATTCAGAGGGTTGGTAAGCAGATAAAAATTTGAATTAAAATAAAAAATAATGCCCTGACAAGAAATAAAACTTCGGTAACAAGTAACTGTCCTATTTGATTTTTTTAAAAGTCTTATTTACCCCTTATTTGTATTATTGGCTTCTTGTTGCATTACTTCAAGGATTTTCTTGCAGGCGTTGGTACAGTTTTCGGGATTTCCGTAGATGGTAATAGCTTTCTCCAAAGAACCTACGTTATCTTTTCGGTGAACATCCACCCTTGCCCTCGTTTGCTGCGTTATTTGTCTAATAGTTGAACCCTGTCTTCCAATAATAGCCCCTACCTAAAAAATCAAAAAAATAACGAAAACTAGTATTGGTTACAATTTCAATTAGGTGTGCGTCTAGTTTTATGTACAATGTACATGTTCTTCAAGACTTATTACTTTCGAGCAGGGATGTGCCTTTACGCGTAAAGAATGAATGTTTCATTGTTTACATTCTTTACGTGTAAAGACGTAAATAATGTAAATATTAGTAAAGAATGTAAACATTGTTTACATTGATGTTTTTTTGTATTGACATCATTTAAATTGTTTGTAGTCTTTGCCTTGCCAGTTGCGACAAGCTAAAACGTTTTTCAATACTCTTTTTAACCTTGTGTTCTTCACAATTTTAAGAATAAATTCTTAATAACCCAATAACGTAATATGGCAGGCATGAAAATAAATAGTGATATTTATGAGGAGTTACAGTTCATCCTGGTCAAAGAAAACAATAAAATTTATTCTGCAACATGCGAAATATGCTTAAATAGCTTTGCTAATACTGTAGTTTCTAGTTTAAAAGCTCACAGGTAAGATTATAATGTTAGTTACATCTCCTGAATAGTTATTGAACAGGGTGTCTTATTTTCGATGTTTTTACAGGCTGCCTCGGAAAATATTAGGGTTAGGCGAAAACGAAATGATTTCTTTTTGAGACAAATAAAAAATGCCTTAAACAGTTTTGTTTCTGTCAGTTATGTAATACATATGCCTAACATGTAGGTTGATATTAAAGAGTAACAAGTAACAAGATATTTGTTTTATGTAAATGTCTTATTCTCTTATTTATCGTTTGGCATATACTCTTGATTTCAGAGATCATATTATATCTAAAAACTTGTATTTTTAGTAATTTTTACTTTGTTTTGAATTGTTAACATTCTTTACGTCAAAATATGCTGATGTAAAGAATTGATTCTTTACAAAAAATTACGTAAAGAATACACGTAAATTATACGGCACATCACTGCTTTCGAGGCATATTAACTTGAAAAAAAGATTGAAAAAAAAAACATACATCTCATAGAATCAGTGCTGAAGGACTGAGGTACGTAAGTGGTCATGCGGATATACACTGATAATCATAAGAACCATTATTGCCTATGGAGCTATTTTCTGGTGACCGAAGAGCCAACAAACTTCCGCACCTAATACATTGTGTTTTATCTACTGGATATTTATCTAATGGCTTTAGCAACCTATGACACAAATATATAAATATTGGAGGTAATTAGAAAAAGAAATATTTTGTTCCATATACTGTATAACGTAGAATATAGTTTTAAAACATTTTTGAACATACCCATCTTTTTTATATTATACATTTGACATATTTAACCTATTTCGGGCAGTATTATTTGATAGAAAAACAATTGTTTTAAATTGTTTATTTCTTGTCAAACGATGTCAAAATTTTAGTAGTTAAAATCTATCCCATTTTATATTTTATGTTTTCTGAAAATTCCCTCAAAATTGTTTCTATTTTAATTAGTGCAAGTACTTTTTAATTGTAAAAAAGTCCTATATTTTCTGATAATTATGTTATTAAAAAGCCCTGAAGAAGAAATGAATTATTTCGAAATCTTGACTATTAGAAAATAAATGTAGTATAGACTTTTTGGCCGAATCCCCGTTATTTCTTTATACTATTGGTAGTATATATATATATATATATATATATATATATATATATATATATATATATATATATATATAAATTGTACTAGACAATTCACGCAACTCACTCAAAATTAGACAGTTGCAGAAGGAACGATACATATTTTTGCAAGTGGATCTAAATCCCTAAAGGTCTAAATACTACCGTTGTAGGTTTAAGTTAAGAGGGGGAGAGGAAAAGGCACTTGCTGGTAACACATTTCGTAATAGAGACACTCTGGGAGTAAAGGAGAGAACAAACTCGGAGGTCCTTGGTCTTTGCAGTTAGATGGTCAAGGGATGCATGTGGGAGATGCTTGTTCTCCTTGTCAGGAATGGCTATGGAAGGCATTATCGATGATATATCGTTAGGATAAAATCCATGGTAGTAACGATTTGTCTTTTTAAAACAGAGGAAGGTCACCCACAATTCGACGATGCTCTAGTGAAGCAAGCTTCCTTGTGATGTTTGGACCATCAATCAGACGAATAGCTCTTCTTTGGACAGAGTCAAGGATGTTAAGGATTGAAGCAGTGGGTGCGAGTAATCCTCAAGGCTGGACCTGATATGTTATGTGTAAAGGATATACAAGTTAGCAGAAGAAAAGCATTTTCGGGCCCGGAAAAGAAAACCTAATTTCTTAACGGCTCCCATGGCAATTGGTCTGAAGAATTTGATACTTCATTTCAATAACGTGTGACATGTGTATTGGGAGATAATTTGTGAGATAGTAAACATTACTGGTTCGGTCAAAGATAGTCATTACTCTACGTCTATTATACATTTCAGTCTTGGCCACAGGTTTGGGAAATTCTGTTGGAGTGGATTGAGCTATTGTCAGCATAGCTGTGAATAGAATTGCTGGCAGAAGAAAACAGATCATTGATGTGCACGAGAAATAAGATAGGTGCCAACACTGAATTCTGTGGTACGCCCGCGTTGATTTTGTGAAAATCAGATGACCATCAAGCACTACAGGAATAATTCTGTTCGAGAGAAAACTGGCAATCCAAGTACAAAGTTTTAGAGGAAGACCATAGGCAGGTAGTTTGTTAAGAAATGCGTCATGCCAGATTTCTTGATCCAATGCTTTCGATTTGTCGAGGACAATAATATGGGCTTCGGACTTGTTCCAGTTGTGAGTTACGAAGGTAACATCTGCTGTGGGCTTTTGGTGGCGGAAGCCGAATTGCCTGCCATGGATAAATTTATGCCTTTCAAGGTAATTTAAAAGATATTGATATACTTCTCCACTGACTTACTGATTATTAAGAGCAGGGGTATGGGCCTGTAGGGAATAATTTAAATCCCTTGTGGGGAATACGAACCTTTTTAACCCTGAGGGTTATTTCGTTATATTGTATGGCATATGAAAGGATTTATTGTGAGTAGGGAAAGGATAATCATGCCAGTATTGTTCAAGCTCAACTGGTTGAAACAACTATAAAACGTGAGAGATTGCTCGTTGTATCTCAGTTCTGTAACGCGTAGTCACATCAAATATGCTGCCCGTATAGAAAAGTGCAAATTTATCAGAATTTACTCAGATAGCCATGAAGATTAAGTAACTTTTATGAAATTAATTTTATAAAATGACCTTAACATTGCTGAGAAATTTTTAATTTTAAATAGTATCTTCGTTTTCCTAAAATTTTATATGTCCATTGATTGCACTACAGTTTTTACATAACTTACTGTTAAAAACTTTTTTAATTTTCATTTGGTGTAACAAGAAGAATGTTTTCATAATCTTTTTGAAATATGGCAAAGTACGCCACTGGACATCTAGATTTTGCAATTGCGGTCACATTCAATTATTAAAACAAAAGACTGAAAATATTAGTATATTTATGTCATGCAAGGTGTACCTAATTTATTCGTCATTGTTTTTATCAACGCACATGTGTTAATTTAGATTGAGAATCCCCATTTATGGTTTTTCTGTCGCTAATTTTAATATAATTTTCTTTGCTCCATTAGTTTTACAATTTCTGATCGATTGTAAAATTGAAGAACGGAATGTACTTTCAAAAATAAGATGAAAATTAGCTAGATAATTTCCGATAAGAATGTTCTTTTTGTACGATAAGCCTAAATAGACAAGAGTGTCATCTGGAGTGAGTGGCCTACCCTACTATGTATAGTATCAAAGATCAATAGACTGTATAAACGACCCAAGAAATAAAAAATAAAAGACCTTCTATATAGATCACAACTTTGTTGCCTTTCAGTATAGTTGGGTTCCGTCGAGAGATTTCCGTGAAGACAGTCTCCGCCGCACATCCTCCGATCGGTTGGTTAAATTATTTTTTAAAGTGTGGTTTAAAAATAGTTTACCATTCAGCAGCTAGAGACCGTGTCATATGTGGGGGGGGCACCTTGTATGAATGTATATGTCTTTGATCATAATAATGACAAAATAAAAGGATTTAAAATAAATTAAAATTATATTATTTTGATCGTATGTGATAAGCTACTAATCGTACAAGGGCTACTGCAAAAAGTGGGTTGTATATTAAATTACAAACATAAACATATTGTAAAGGATTTTAAAACAATTTGGCCACTTTACCAAGTTATTTGCAATTGTTTCCAAATCTTTATTGGTAATAATTATTGATGATAAGTTTAACATCGTCAATCTAACAGTAAAATTAAAATTACAAAATCTCTACTTACTTACAAACGCAGTAATTTGTGTTTTTTTTTAATTTACAGGGTTCCCCTTTAATTTTTTTATTGAAAATGTTTAATCAGCTGTTACTTTCTACTAAAGCATACTGTCTTTATTTTCGTCAACACTGAGCCCCCTCCAAAATCTTATCTGGCTACGCTTCTACTTAAAGAACAATGACATAGCTTACCATATCACTTTGTACAAGTATTCTCAAGGGAAAATCTGTCTGCCGACTTTGTCCGGGTAGACCACCGAATGGGGCTCCCGGACCCCGAGGCCCTCGCCGCGATCGTTTTTCGACAGCCAATTCCACTTTGAGGACTTTCCCTTCTACTTCAACGCCATTTAGCTGGGTAACAGCCCTGAAACAAAAACATATTTGAAACAAAAATCGGACAATTTAATAGTAGTTTTGGTTACAGTATTATCATTTTATTTTGACCCACTTTTAAGACCCTTGTAGGAGTGTTAGCGGCGAAGTTCTTATGCATATTACCAAAGGGATATATACTCTCAAATTCTGCAATATCCAAAAGCTAAAAAAGGAACACATAAATTTATTTTTAGTAGTGGTGATGATGGACTTTTCATTACTGTTACGTTTCTGATTTAAGTAGGCTAATATTACAGAAAACTCTAACGCAAGATTTCTCTGTGCTAATATAAGTGATCAATGTCTTCAGTATTTTAGTTTGGAAGAATAATTAACTAGACTTCGACTGTGATTTTGTAAGAATAAATTTACTGTTAAAAGAATACAAAAAAGACAAAGGAAAAGGCACAAATTAAATGTATTTTGGGTTTTATCTAACTTCTTTTAACATTTTAGTATGTTGTCAAGACTAGAAGGAAACTTTCTTACCATGCGCAAACTATAGAATGAGCCAGAAATCAAGTTTCAAAAGCTGTGAACAAAATGGCGGCCAAGTAAAATTTTTGTAATCGTAAAAAAATCACCCTCTCAGGTTTTACATATCTTCAGGTTTTAGCGTTTCTAGATGCCAAAAAATATGCTTTATCAATTCCGCCTGTCTGTCTCTCTGTGTGTCAGTTCGCCTGAATGCTATAAAAGAATAGATATGAAGACAAAAATAAACTTTTGTGTTTTTATGATATTATCCAATTATTTTATACTATTCCTCAAGATATCTTGTATTAATGTTTTTTTCGACTACTACAACCTAAACGGGTTATGATGAATAAACATTGTAACGTATTTGTAGTATGTACTGCTTCTTAGGGAAAAGTTAATTTATTCTTGATGAAAGAGCAAGACCATATTGGTGAGTCAATTATTGTGTCTCATTTTTAAGGACTATATTTATGATATTATGAGCAGTCACGACCACATTTAATGTAAGAGCTAAGAATTTTTGAAAATTGAACAATGTAAATTTTGATACTATTAAGACCACGGGGTTGTTTATAATGCGCGGCATAGCAACGGAACATCGCAATAGGAATAAACTCAAAAACCACACGGAACCCAAAATACGTTTAAACTGTACCAGGTACTTTAAAATAAAGTACCAGTTCGTATTTAACCCACTCATCAGAGACAGTTTTGGAGGCTGCCATAGGAATTTATAACTTTGCTCTTTTTTTGCACTAATAATAACTCTCGAGGGGTTGTTTAGGAATGTGCTCACACGTAGAACAAAAATCAGTATCTTCCAAATTATGACAGAACAAAATTGTTTAATTAAAAAATGTAGGACAGAAATATTACCTAAAAAAAGGTATTCATGTGTTTCTCTGCAGTTCTTATAGCCTTTGTGAAAATTGATAAATAGAAATAGTTTCTTGAGGTTATGTTATGTTATATAGTCACGTTCTTCCAAACGTATTTTTGAGTTATGGCAAAATTGATAATAAATTCAAGAATGTTTCTCTTAATCATAATAGAGAGAGGAAAATAAATGATGACTTTAAATTAATTTATCTCGAAAAATATTACATTTCTGAAAAAAAAATCATTATATCATGTTTTAGCAAAACAATTTTGTTCTTTCTATATGCAATATTTTGGAAGATATTGGACAAAACAGCTTTTTTGCCATTTTTTTTTTGTGAACCAGACGTCCTGGTCTACTTGGGATCACTCTGACATTCTTAAACAGCCCCTCAAAACATATCATTTGCAAAAAAATAGTGCATAGTAGTATTTTGCACGTCCCTAACCTCCTATTTACTGGACTACTTCTTACATTCGAAAATAATTAATTATATTATAAAATAATAATTAAATCATTTATGCCTATTTTGAAGGTCTACTTAAACCTGTTGATAATGCAGATGATGTTGAATAAAATACAAGGTGTTTCAGAAAATAAGATTCTTTGGCATAAAATATTACAAACATTTTATATAAACATATAAGACCATTTAAAAAAAATCAATTTTTCTAAAAAACCCCATATGTGGAAACGAAGAAAAAATTCGCCACAAATTGTTTTTTCGTACCTAGCTCTAAATTATTTCGGTTGCACAAAGAGAAAAAAAAATCTTCCACAGTAAGAGTTCTGGTCGAATAAACTTTTCAAAAATGACAGGGTCTTATATAACCTTGACGGTTGCGATAGAGTCCTGAGGCTGTCCTTATCGGGCTGCATACTCTAGAAATTAGTCAAACAAAGGCCGAAAACCGTAACTCAAAATTGTCATCCGTATTGAAAATATATCAGTTTGAATTTCCAGTAAAAATTTCCTTGGTGCACTTCGAAGTTCCAGCAGTCTAGTTTTGAGTTTTTCGTGTTACAGCGTGGTACTCTGAACCCTTGCTGTCAATCGCTTAGAATTGTTATATACCCCCGGCTGTTTACTAAAAACGTACCAAAATTCATCCGTCTACCTACAGACGTTTTGACCCAGTTACGTTCAGAAGGTCAAAAACACGTTTTTAGACGAAATTTCGACCAACTTTGTGGGTGACATAATAATAATAGACGTTTCGATCTATTGTAATAATTGAACAGGGTTTTTGGTTATGGTGGAGGTGGTTTTCTAGGTTGTGGATTCGTGAACTTGTGCATTTATCCATAATGCTCTCCGTACCGGGCTCAGTCAGGCGATCCTCCCAGATGATTTACAGCTCGTTTCATACCTTGTTCCGGTTTGAAGAGTTTTTATTCTCTCGTGGATGTTCGCGACTGATCGGGCATCGTGGCCCTGTACGAATATCCTAGTGGTACACTTTTTATTCTGACGTAACATATAGGGGGGATGGAAGGGTGCGTGGAAAGGGGGACCAGAATCGCCCTGTAGGGATGATGGAAGAAAATTACGCCTCGGGGATGTCAGCCAGAGTGTAGGGTCCTACAGTTTATCAAGGGGTCCCAACCTCGGCCATCCCCTCCACGATGTGAATTTACCCCCAAACTACCACGAGAACATTCGGTTGCCCTCGGTCTGGTTACCGGCGTGAATGGTAACGTGCAAACTGAAATTCATTTTACACTCTTCCCTGTTGGACTTTTAAACACTAATATTGGCTGCAGACTTAAAACATCGTGCACCCACCCGGGATTCGAAGCCAAGCACGCCTGGCAAATAAAACCAAAAGCTTTACGCTCTCGGCCTCCTGCTGACATGGGTTTTGGTTATAAATGCAACCTCCTCAGTAACTTGCTTGCTGATTTATTTACAAGAAAGTTACACGCCCTAGGAATGTCTCCTAAAACCGCCTTAGTCGCAACTATAGATAGATAGCAATAACTATTGATAACTAAAATTTATCGATAGGTGAGTTTCTATCGCCTATCGATAGGTAAAATCTATTAGCTCCCATCACTAACCATGGCTCCTTGGCTGACTTGGTTCCTTACAGCTAGACGTAACTGAACATACTAAACACTCCCCCTGAATTATTAAATCACATTAAACGTATTAATCAAAAACAACAGAGAAGCAAAACAAAATACAACACTTAAGAGATTCGCAATAAACAATTATTTCTAGTTGATTAAAATTCGAGATCAAACCAAAAAAAAAGTTGCTCGTAACATTTGTAATACGTACAACAAATCTCATTCAACGCACCTACTTATTTACAACATGCATATTTGTCTGTTGCAATAATGAAACACTTAAGATATTTGCAATAAGCAATACATTTCTAACTGATTAAAATTCGAGTTCAAACCAAAAAAAAATTACTACTATCATTTCAAAAATGTAAAACAAATCTCAGTCCAAAATCTCATTCAACTTATATACCTACTTATTTACATTATGCATATCTGTCTGTTACAAATGCAACGCCAACAATAATTATTATACTTTATCCCGTCTTCCGGTGTTATTGAACTCGGCATGTTTACAATACAACACAGGGTGCTTGTGTTGCAGCGATGAAATACAGCATGTTATAATTGGAATAATTAAACTTACTCGTTTTTTTTAGCCGCAAAGAAATTATCATATGATTTTATGCACATTTACAATGCGAGTTAACTTTTAATAAAATAATATAATATGTCCAAGTACAGAAGTTCATTTAATATTAAATAGTCGACTGAAGTTGAAAACAAAATATTTGGTTACCCAGATTTGTGTAAATTTGATTTAACTGGTTTCGCAAGAATACGACGCGTTGATAACAAAGACCATTTAGCTTTAGTTCTCAATGTCTAATTAGTTAATAAACATTACTTACCTAATAGACCTTTTAGTAAATTTAGTAGCGAATTGAGAAATAATGTCGCATATTTTTGTTAAATTCTGTGTCAAGTTATTTCTAACGTATTGCTTCTGCAAAATCCAGGTAGACGAATAAAGTAAAATGCATTTTCCAGAATGGGGCCAATGACAAGAAGAAAAATGCAAGAGTTGTTGCCTTGTTTGGATATCAGTTAATATTTATCGCTACTACACGAATGCAGACTATTTTTGCTTTTATTATCTCATATGTGGATAAATACGAAACGAGACAACTGTACAGGGTTTTTGTTTATAAATGCACCCCTTCACTAACGTCATTAACTTTTGTATTTTTCTAGATATAAAAGAAAGTTAAATACAATGGTTCTTTAATGTACAGGAATTACAGATATACAGAGTGTCTAGTTTTTCTGAACATCAACTTCGATTTTTTAAATATAACCCTCTGTATATAACACATGGTCGTCTTTTTGCTGATTATAAAGGTTTGATACCTTTATCTTTAAAGGCGCCCAAGAAATTTGAGAAAAACAACGCCATAAGAAGCAATGCATTCCTATTTACTCCACTATTTAGAAGAACGGTTTCCGTCTCTCTAACACACTACTTCTTATGGCAGGGTTTCTGTCAAATTTCTTGGAAACATAAAGGTATCAAACCTAGTATATTTATAATCAGCAAGAAGAGACCCATTTGATGGTACTCGCATCGTCATAGTAAAAACCCTTAACAGTGATGTTGTAGTGATTACAACGTATGATTCATCTGTATTACCAATCCTGAAAAATTGTGGTTGAAGTATGGAAGTGGAAAGCATCTCCAATACCTCGCTATCCATGCCTTTACAGGAGCTGACACGATCTCTGGTTTTGCAGGTGTGGTCAAATCAATACTTCACAGTAAATATGGATGGCATCTGTTGACGTACACAAAGCTTTTTAGGCCTATTCCAAAGTCCCCAACAACATCACCAAAGATAGCGAGTCATATCAATCTTTAAGTTGTGGAGACCGTAAACGAAGCCAAGCGAATTCTAGCTACCCAGCAGGACAAGTCACCAAGCAACCAGCAGCGTTCGCATGCATCACCTGAAGAGGGTCACCCTGAAGTATTATCTATGGACAAACTGCCTTCAACAGCGTTTTCCACTCCGATATCCATGTCATTGGGGATAGAAAAAGTGGAAAATGACTACCAATCCCTCTGGTCATCAAACCCCGAAATCTACATGGAGAAGCTACGAGAATTGATTGTATTGAGATTCTACATAGTCGATGTGTAAGTTTACTTTATAGTTGTTAGGAGCAATACAATGAACAAAACAGTTTTATGTTGTAAATATTTAAGCTCTTTAAAATTTAACAATTAAGTTGTTTTAAAGGCAATACAAGTTAGGGCTTGGTTAAGCTCGAAACCTTGTAACACCATAAGGGTTGGCAATGTTATGTTGTGGCCACAATAACTTCTCAAACTTTTGTCTTAGAACAAAGTTATTATAGACCTGGTTTGTAGCTTTTATAAGTGCTTCCAAATGGTTTATCATTACGTTACAATATTATGTTCGGTAATGGAGATGGAGATTTAGGAACCTATGTCCCTCGTAATGATAGTCAATTGAAAGACGTCATCTTGTGGGGTTCATTACTTTTGACCGAGTATCTCCCGGCGATTTTTTGTTATTTAACATACATACAAGCATTGTGCAAAATCTTTGGTAGCCGGAAGTGAGATATTTTCGGGCTAACTCCACCGCCAGAGCTCCTGTGCAGACAAAAACATTTGGCTGTACTGTATACAGTCCTATTCTCGATAGTTTAGGAAAATGATAAAATTCTAAGAGTTTATTAGTAAGCCCCTTCATAAAGGTCATATTTCCCCTCTCAGTAAAAAAAATAATTAGATTGGAGATAGATGATGAAAGTTTTTAAGAAGGGCCAAACTGGGAGTTGAAACATCTTCTGAGTTAAGTTCCTTTAATCCACTTTTGACCAGTGGCGACTCATGGTTAACTTTTCAGGAGGCATATATATATATATATATATATATATATATATATATATATATATATATATATATATACATACATACTTTATATCTTTATATATTTTTCAGATCTGTTTCATTTTTGTGGGTCAAAAGCAGTGGCGGCTCCTCCATTAGGATATGGTAAATGACCCCCCAATAAATATTTCCGAACAGAAAATAATAAATAATTTATATTTTTATAATTTCTTTTAAATTTGGAAATTCCTTCTATTATTTTAAGAGTTTAAACTCGTTGAATGTTCATGTTGATTCCGCGGCTGTCGCACTATCGATGCCTCGCACAGCGATCTCCGAAGGTTTCGTTTTGTTGGACCACGAGGCTGGCGGCCCGCGATGTCCTCGTGGTTAGAAACGGAGGCGGGTTTTTCCCGAGTGTTCCCAATTGAATTCGTATAGGGGCGCATAGGTAATATACGGCTTACGTTGCAAATTTTGGGTCAACAGCTGCGTCGAGGAAACTTAAACATTTTTATCAGTTGATGCTTTTAATGTAAATCGTGTGATAGGTTGTAGTTACGATTGCGTATTTTTATAGAATTTATTTTATTTTCAAGACTTGTTTGTTGATTTTGTGGTTTAAATTAATTGAAAAAATTAATGTTTTAAATAATCGTAGCCACAGTGGTTTAGAATTTTAAGACTTCAAAAGCCGCTGAGCTGAACTTTTAGAAATGTCTCGAATTTAAGGCCAGATTTCGAAATTTGCTGGAACTTAAAATTCGGCAGACAAGTAAAGACAAAAACAAAAAAGTAAATTGTTATTTTAGTAAAAATATGTACGATTTATGTGATTACGAAGGGATAAGGGCATTTTATTGTTTCGTGTCTTTGATTTTTTTAGATGACTCTGTGGTGTAAAATATAATAATTAGGAAATTAGGTGTATGTATGTATGTATGTATGTATATATACATACATACATACTTACATATCCCTAATTTCCTAATTATTATATTTTACACCACAGAGTATATATATATATATATATATATATATATATATATATATATATATATATACATACATACATACATACATACACACACCTAATTTCCTAATTATTATATTTTACACCACAGTCATCTGAAAAAATCAAAGACACGAAACAATAAAATGCCCTTATCCCTTCGCAATCACATAAATCGTACATATTTTTACTAAAATAACAATTTACTTTTTTGTTTTTGTCTTTACTTGTCTGCCGAATTTTAAGTTCCGGCAAATTTCGAAATCTGGCCTTAAATTCGAGACATTTCTAAAAGTTCAGCTCAGCGGCTTTTGAAGTCTTAAAATTCTAAACCAGTGTGGCTACGATTATTTAAAACATTAATTTTTTCAATTAATTTAAACCACAAAATCAACAAACAAGTCTTGAAAATAAAATAAATTCTATAAAAATACGCAATCGTAACCACAACCTATCACACGATTTACATTAAAAGCATCAACTGACAAAAATGTTTAAGTTTCCTCGACGCAGCTGTTGACCCAAAATTTGCAACGTAAGCCGTATATTACCTATGCGCCCCTATACGAATTCAATTGGGAACACTCGGGAAAGACCCGCCTCCATTTCTAACCACGAGGACATCGCGGGCCGCCAGCCTCGTGGTCCAACAAAACGAAACCTTCGGAGATCGCTGTGCGAGGCATCGATAGTGCGACAGCCGCGGAATCAACATGAACATTCAACGAGTTTAAACGCTTAAAATAATAGAAGGAATTTCCAAATTTAAAAGAAATTATAAAAATATAAATTATTTATTATTTTCTGTTCGGAAATATGTATTGGGGGGTCATTTACCATATGACCTAATGGAGGAGCCGCCACTGCTTTTGACCCACAAAAATGAAACAGATCTGAAAAATATATAAAAGGTTATATATAAAGATATAAAGGATCATATTTAAAATAAAAATTGACCTTAAACTATTTTATTACGGAGTACTCAGGAGAGCCATGCATTTGATATTAGTATCATTCCTTTGGAATTCATACTTTTTAAAGGCTTAATAGGGTCTAATACCCCAAGGAATATTTATTTATGACTGATTATTAGTTTGAGGTTCATAAGTAAAATTTTTAAGGCCGTTTAAAATGATTCACTTTTTAGCGCTTTATTTTTCCAAAAAAGTTTATTTTCATTTATCTATATATTTATTATTTTTACATTTTTTATTTAATACTTTAATTGTTATAAACATATAGATGTTTAAATGGGACAGTGTGAAAACTCTCTTGAACTATATATTGTTTTTTAATATAATTTCTAGAACACAACAACTTCATTATTTATTAACATGAATACCACTTTCTATACAAGTACCTAATTAAAGCAGATTGTCAGATATTTACGTGTTTCCGCACATTTTCTGTTACTACGCGTGCCCCTTATAACTTAGCGAATTGATTTCGGTACTAAAAACATGATGAAAACCACATTCAAATCCGTTTAATAGTTGCAGAAAAAATACCGCAAATACGCACATATACAGATACATACATACAGGTCGAAATCAAAACCTCCTTTTTTGGAGTCGGGTAAAAAAAGTTAATTGATTTTTCACCAAATAAAATATACAAAAAAACTAGAATCGACTTCAAAAAAAAATAGCTAAGTAAAAAATATTTTATTTATTCCTTAAATAAAGACATTTTGAAGCACCCATAATCGATGTATTTTATATTACATTACATATAAACCAAATATATAGCTAGCCATAGATCATTTAAAACTGATGCCCGAATCACTTGCTCTCAGGACCCCATTGTGGAAGTGCGCAAGCGCAAACTGCTATTTCCATCCAATCGCTTAGCCCAAGTCAAATGGCAATATTGACTTCCTATAAGACATGTATACTAAAATACTAATCTATACATAAATACTTAAGAAAAATAATACTTTTGTTTGAAAAGCGTATTTAAAAAAATGTATACCTGTGTTTTTTAATATTATTATTATTATTAAAAAAATCGGGTGAAAGGATTTCAAATCAAAATATATGGTACCACCAGAGAAACGTCCTTTACAATTTGGTGTTTCACTCATTAAAATCGGCCAAGCCGTTTAGAAAATATGCGCGAACATAAAAAAAAATACATACAGGGCGAATTGAAATCCTCCTCCTATTTTGAAGTCGGCTAAAAATTGCCTCCTGTCGTGTTAAGTCAAAAATGTAAATATGTCACATTTTTAAATGATTAGGGTTATGAGGTATAAAACGAAAAAAATAGTTGCGTTTAACATGTGTCACCCGGTATAGTTAATCGTTCAATAAATTATTATTAGTTTAAACGCCCACACGGTAAGTGAATAAGTAACGTCAACAACCAAAGCTCTAATGGCAATACTGTTATAAATAATTATACTGATTTGGAGTCCGTAACGTAGTACCAGACCTAGGTTCCAAAACACCCTATACGCTCGCTTAACCACAAAACAAACATATGTCAAAAATAAAACCAAAAACGAGGAGTTGGGCACAAGCCTTTCTTACTGGCACCTGCTCGACGTATTTGGTAATTATTTAGCTTCGTATCGAATTATTTGTCGATTACGATGGTGGATATCCCTGTAATTACGATATACCGTTGCAGTTTGATTTAAAATGTTAAGTATTTATTACCGAGGTACTATCCTAAGGACTGGTTATATTATAAGGTCAGTATCGAACAATACGTATACTGTTGCCATTAAAAAAGGACATAACGTAGATTAAAACATTCAACGGTTTTTAAATATTATATTTGAACATGTTTCATATCGCATGATGTCTATCGGATATACATCAGATATATATCATTTCATCATCATATCATTGTCTTATGCATAAACTATATTTTAACAAATACATTAATAAAAAGTTACATTCTAAACAGAAAAACCTTTTATCTTAACTCTAATCAAAAAAAAATATTAAAAAACCAACAGTTTTTTTCTTTATTTGATTAACATGGATATTGGCATATCCTCATGTGATGAATTAGTAATATCAATAATTGTTAGCGACATTAATTTCAGAATCTTCAGACAAGGCTGGTTCTCATGCCCATTCAAGGTTGGTTTTCTTTTTGTCTGTATTATGATTCATGTACTTAAACATGAAAACCAGTCTACTGGCTTTTTGGTTTCCTAAGCAATTCGGTAAATCAGACTGGACCAAACCAAAAGAAGAACAGGCCCTTTCAATCCCTGCTGTAGATGCCACTGCAGTGCTTAAGTGTTCACACGAATCTAAAAATATATTCTTGTCGGGCCAGTCTGAATCCAATACAGGAACCGATTTCCACCACGTTTTCGGTGGGGTACGCCTAAAATGATCCCCAAAAAAGTACTTTAGAAATGGGTTTTCCTTTGGTATAAGAGGCATTACAAATTGAACAAAAGAACTGTTAATATTGTTTAAAAACCCAAATTGGTTATCCATACTATTTGCTAGATAATGGAATTTTTTTTGGAAGTGGCTGTTCTGACAAATTCCAGAGGCATAACCAATTTTTTGCCTTCAGCTCCTCTGTAGAGTCCAGATGGTACATGTTTGTTCCGGAAATATTTTATAACTTTTACAATGTTTGAAGTTGTGAGTTTCTAAATCTTTTGCCAATAAATTCAAAATGTGAGCTGAGCATCCACATTGTACTATGCCGATTTGTTTTTTAGTTCGGAACGCATTTTATGTACATTTCCTGTATTGTCTGTGACGAAATTCCTTACTTTAACTTGGACCTGGCTTTCTGTTTTCTTTATTGTCTCAATTACCATGTTTTTAAGGTACCCCGCAGTATGTGATTCTGCTCCCGTTTCAGTAGTATCCACCAAGAACGACTTACCATTTTGGGTAATAATATTACAACATACCAGAGGCTCATTACGAACATTGCTCCATCCATCCCATGACATGCAAACTGTTTCTACCTCTAATATATTCCTACAGTTCTTCAAAATATCATCATACAGTTCATTTAGAATAGGTCCTCCAATCTGATATAAAGTAGGACCGTTATATCCGGGTCGTAATGCATTTATCATTTTTTTTTAAACTCAGTGTGATCAGCATACAGAAAAGGTGTATGAGTTGCGTATAAATATTTGCCTATTTAGAGGTTAAGTTCTTTAGGGTACGTGTCTAAAGTAAAACATGTTTTTTTGGTTTGGCTGAGGCATACAGCTATCTGAAAAAAGAAACTATTATTATTAGAACCAGATTTTTTAAATTATTTTTGCTTACAATATCCACAAAAAAATAGGCTAGACAGATTTGGTAATAAAACAACTACCTGATTAATTGATACTTCTTTTTGTTTGATTCACCGCTGAGCGTATCACTAGACCTATTTTTTGGTGTTAAAATGCGTTTTTCCATTCGCGATGGTATACCAGGCCTCTCCTTTAAGTACTCTCGACATTTTGCCGATCTTCCAGTACTGTTTTTGTTTTTAATTATACAGTCAAAATATTGCCAAACTAAATGCTTTGGATTTGGCATATTGAATAAAAGTCACAACTAACTCAACCAGGCACGCCAGGGGGGGTCCTGGGGGTTTGGACCCACCCCCGAACTGAATTTCTGGCTACGTGCTTGGACGCAACAGTCAACACAGATGGGAATCACAGAAGAGCTGTAATCTGGGAAAGCAAATCGTCGGGGATTTATCGCATCTGACAAATGGAATTTTCCAGTCGGTGATGCTTGCGCGGCTATGCATGCGTATTTAAAAAAATATACATTTCCAAAACAACTGCGTCTGCAGTACTTCTCAATGTTACCTCTCGGAAGAATATTTGCAGTTTAGATGGTTTAGTAGGGATCGAACTAGGCCTAGGAACAACGGCTCATTAAAGAGCGTAAATTGGCAATGCGGAAAAAATTTAAAAAGTTTTAAATATACAAATTTGAAATTTGGCACACTCGATAAAATAAAGAAATACAACGCCATCTATACATATTTATAAGCAATGAACAATACAAATTTCCTAAAATTAAAATGACAAGTAGAACTTAACTTCTTCCCTGAAAACTCCTGAAACCATATGAAACATGATATTTTGTATCCCTCTCCTTTCAATTTTACTCCCTCCCCAGTACACCAGAGTTAAGGACACAAGAAAAGTTATTTGTCTAGAATAAAGTCATTTATATTATCAACATTCATTAGGATGTATAAATATCTACAGAAATAGCCTGACGAAAAACAGTACATGACAGGCGCCACCTCCTAGAAATTATAAATAATGATGACTAAAGAAAAATCCTGAGATTGCTGGTTTACGTTGGACCCCTTGAAGCCTTAGGCTCTTAAGCACTGCTTAGATGATAACTACGCCACTGAGGTGGAATCATCCAAGGGAGTACCTAAAGGAGATGAGAAAGCTATGAGCTTTTAAATCATCAACTTCCGAAATTGTTTTCCTTATTTAAAAATCCTCATAATGTACAGATTGACCAAGATTTTTGGCTAAATTGGCAATTGGTTTTTTTTGGGTAGAATTTTTTAGCAAAGAATCATATTCTTTTAATACATATGGACTTTCCGAATATGGTTAACATTTTAGTAAGCAAATCATTCTAGGTATACCCCTCTTTAAATGAAAAAATGCAACATGTGTAAGTATTCCTTCAAGATTACTAGAAAATCTTTTCAAAGTAGATATTTTTTTCTTTTAAAGTCCCTAAAAGAGTAATAAACAAACAATATTTATTGTTGGTTTATGCCCCCGGTTGCATAAAACTTAATTGCTGTTTAGAATATTTAACCGAACTTGACAAGTTGCTTACAGAAATCTAGGAACGCGCTGTCAAATTTGACATTCCGGTAAACATTCTGAACTTTAATTGAGCTTTCTGTAACCGGCCAAGTATATTTTATCTTACGCCATATACCGTTTATTTCAACTATTAAAGATAAAAGCTGTCACCTTTATAAATATTCGGAAACCAGAATTGAACATATACCACCATATCGTTTTTTATATAAAAACAAAAATGGGATAAAGTACCACAAATTAAATTGTATTTTATATAAAAACGATATGCAGGCATATGTTGACTTTAGGAAAATTTTAATTTTATAGTCAGTGAAAAATATGTTTTCAATACTATCTATTTACGAATAATTAAATACCTTGTTTCAAACCAAAAGAGATATGTAAAAGAAAAGAGAACTAAAATATTTATGTCGCTGATATTTGCAAACACTAAGATGTTAAACAAAAAATTAACTCAAACTAGATAACGTTGTAACAACGTTATATGACTTCCGACTTTAATAATTAAAATGCCGGAATATGTAAGCGGGAATGTAGTGATAATTGACGTATATTTTTTGACTATCTGCAACGCTTTTCTCATGTTTAGTCGTTGTCCTAAAACCTTCATTAAAGCCAATCCGCACTCATGTGCATTTTATTCTGAATTTTTAATAATGCAAGTAAATGGATGACGCTGGAGTTTTTGAAGCACGTGCATGAAAACCGCTAAGTATGACTCACGAGGCATCGCCAAATGCATTTGCAAATCCTCTTATTTATGCTTAAACAATATGCTAATAAATTTTCTTGCAGAAAATAGCTGTTTTCGGATTTGCTTTATTTCTTTTTAACCGAACACAGGTATAAGGGCGATAAACGCAGCGAGCTTTATAATTAAATTTAATTTGTTTAAATATGATTTTCGAACTAAACCATTGAGGTGTGTAACAGACACAACCCCATTTGCTGAAAGTTATCTCCTTTGCTACCCTGTTATGCAATTTTAAGTATACAGTGACCATGAAAATGTGCAAACTCAAAATCTAGTATTTTACTTAACATTTTCGAAAAATGCACATTCGGTATGAATCAAGCGTTATTAACCGACTACCCTCATTATAATTTTTAACTCTGACTTCAAAAAAGGAGGAGGTTATCAGTTTGAGTCTATGTATTTTTTTTATGTTTGTATATCGATTACTCTGAGCAATGGTTTGACCAACTTGGATGAATTTTTCTGGGGACATTCAGTATATTACCGGAGTGGTCCGACAGCAAGCATATTAAAAAATGTTAAAAATTGCGGAATGGCAGCCATTTTGTTTTTTTTTATGTTTATGCATCGATTTCTCCGTGACTGTTTGACCAATTTGGATGAAATTTTCAGGGGACACTCAGGTTATGCCGGAGTGGTCCGTCCCATATCAAGCATATTTAAAAAATGTTAAAAATGGCGGATTAGCGACCATTTTGTTGTTTGTTTTGTTTTTACATCGATTACTCCGCGATGGTTTTTCAGGGGATATTCAGGACATTGCCGGAGTGGTCCCATAGCAAGAATATTAAAAAGAATGTCGGGATAGCGCCATTTTGTTTTTTGGGCCAAGATATATTGCAAGAAATTTTTTTATATTCTACTCTGGCCTCTCGATTCTACGCGATCACCATTATATCAAGGGAAAAATATTATGCAGTGGATCATTTGTTAAATCTGATTTTTGCAATAAAATTCCTATAGATAAAACTAAAAAAGATGAAATAAAAAATGCTCTAAAAAGTGAAGTAAAGTAGGCGCTAAACTTATTCTTAATTATTTAATTAGAAAAATATAATCATGTATTCAGTCAATTTGATGTTTTGATGTCTAATACAACGCGTACAAGGTCTTACTGTCTCTATTAGTTGGGCGCCGACTTCACGGAGTAAAATTTTCAAGGTAGAATAAAATATTAATTTTCACTTTTTAGTACACTTTTTTGAAGTCGACTTTTGTTTATAAAATTTTTTATATAATGTTAAGAATATCCCTAAATGAGGTTGAGGAAGAAATTCTATAACTTTTTGAAATATTAAGCGCCAAAAGTAACAAAATCTTTTCACCATTATACATTTCTAGAGAATTGAATGGCAATTTATGGAAAAATAGGACTATTTTTGCATGCCATTTGTCATAAACTGTGTGCTGCATGAGAGGGTATACTAAAATATAAGGAAATTTGCAGTACAATTAAAAATTAACAATAATAAAATGTTATTCCAATGCGGGTCATACTGTAGACATTTTAAAAAGGAAAATTTTAGGCATTTTATAATAAAAAAAAAAACGTTGGCGCCTTCGTTGTTAGCAACGTGTAAGAAATGTGAGAAAATTAATGTCAAAAAAGTATTTTTTTAACAAATTAAAGTACTTAAATATACATGTGCTATATAGGTCTTTTTGTCAGTGTTTCTGATTTTTTTAATTTCTCCACTATTATGATAGCTTCTTTTTGGTGTAAATTACTACTTTCCCGTCTGTTAAAACAGTACAGTCTACACTTGCGATGTGTTGAATGTGAAAAAGGAAAACAAGGATTTGGGTTGCATATACACTATATTTCTCTTTTTGTTGATTGTTAAAAAATGTTATAAACCCAGTGGCGGCTCGTGGTAAATTATATTGGGAGGTTAATAACATACTTAAAATAAAAATAAATATCTTATCTTTAAATTCTCTTGAAGTTCAGGTCTACTCTTCGTTCTTTAAAATTTGAAAAATGCTGAATGACACGTTCGTTAAAATTGCATGCACATTCCTTTTATAAACGATTTCTCGATTCATTGCTAAAGCGGATAGTCCATCTTGGCCCAATTTCTCAACAAAATGTATAAGCCCTCGAAAAACCCGTGGATTTTCAGACAAAGACTTTTTATCATGGCCAGGTAGTGTCAGCTCGATTGCCCGACAAAATTTTACACAATCTATAATTTTGTTTAAAATATAACGATTTTTGGATACATTTTCATTAAAATCTCTAAGGAATTTCTATAAGCTGCGTCTAGCTGAGTGCGAATATCAACACTTCCGACCGTAGCATAGTTCACCGAACATTTCATGTAATCTGCAGAAAACCCATGTTTTTTTATTTTTTCTTTTAAGTGTTTTAAGTCTTTAACACCGATTTTGCACCATAATGTGCCCGATGAGTCCTTAGAAAACAACAAACAAACATATCAGTAAAATGAGTTAGACACTTCACAACCACATATCCAGTTAGCTAAATCGTACATTTGCGAAAGTTTCGATGAACCTCTTTATTTTTGTCTTTACTAGTTAGTCGTATACTAAGTTCTGGCAAATTGCGACCACTTACCTTGAATTCGGAATTCTCAAAATTAAGTTCGTTAGCACTTTTTAGGTGTTTAATTTTTTGCACTACCGACATTTTATTTCATATACATTCACAACTCAAACATAGACCACCTTGAAATTGGTTATTTTTGGAAAATTAAATTCGTAAGGACTTTTTAGTTGTTTATTTTTTTGCACTACCAACATTTTATTTCCTGTATATTTCCAACTCACACATGGATCATAAAAATAATAAAAAAGATATATCACAAAAAACAGTATATAAATCAATTTTCATCGATTAAAATTAAAAATATCGACCGCGTGACCTCTGAACAATTGAACTTCCGCATGCCGACGTGATGCCGCGACCGATCGATCGAATTATGAGAAGAGACCGGCTGATGACCCAAATCGCGATTTCATATTCCATTTGCTATCACGTTGGACTGCCACTCGGTAGCTGTGAAATTTTCGGGTTAATTCGATAAGCTTTAAGGTAATCAGAGCAATTCGGACTGCCCAGCTTAGTATAGCGCATTTTATTATGCCTAGGGAACGCAACGAGACCATTCGAACCGCCTCGCGGCCAATAGTGTAGCGTATTTAACTTTTCCCAAGGTTCGCGTTTTATTACAACTATTAGGACGGACCGTCAAACGAATAATATATTTTCTGAAATATTTTTGGGGGATATTGACAAAATGACCCTATGGAAGAGCCGCCACTGTATAAACCCTTATAAATATGCGCTGGAGTAACCGTTTTTCATATATTTTTTAATTTAAATATGGCATTACACGCGAATTTTACCAGACATGGCGCCTTTAGGAAGTAAAGGACTCCTCACAATTCTTATGGAAATGGCTTTCGGTTAATTTGATAATTCTTAGATATAATGCAGCTCCCGATGTCTTTCTCAAAAGTTTTCTTGGGCACACCCTAATTAAGAAGCGCGTTAGTCTCAGAACGGTTGAAAGAGCCTGACATAAAAGCCCTAGACTACCTGAGTCCTGATTGTTGGTGCCATTCTGCATGATATTTTTCTACACTGCAATTTCTAATCCTGGTCTTGACAGTTAAAGAATCAATTGCTGCTATACAGCTGCCAATATAAGAAATAAGTTGTATGTAAACGTACGCAGAAAACGATTTATTTCCGATATATAGAGAGCATAAGGTTTACAATACAGGGTTACCACCGGGAAATGCATCGATCGATTATGGAAAAACTATAATTGGTAAAAATCTGAAAATTTAGCACTACACTACTGCCGATGAGCTTCATCCAGTTAAAATATTTTCATGATGGTGGCACTTACGTTCATACCGGAAGTAGATGTCAATTTGCTTATTTTAAATGGAAGACCCTGCATATTATTTGTTTTTGGATTCTACGTAAAATTCTAGACATATTTTATGGAAAAATATTTAATTTTGCTGTTTTTTTTAATTTTTTTTTTATTAATTAATTAAAAACATTACAAAAAACAATTAACAGGTTGCTCTCTTCTTAAGCTACAGAAGTTGCTTGTCAGAAGAGTGCTGGATTCTTACTACATACGTAAATACAAATTAACATTTTATAAATCTTACCACATATCTAAGAGCTCTACCATCACGTCATAATCAAGAAAAAAAATCAATAAAATGAAAATAACAAAAATTATACAATATTCCTAGGTACCAATGTTATATAACATATTTGTATGAGTTTGAGAAAATTAAACATAACTTCGAATGTTGTTATGCAAGAAAGCTTTTAAACTAATATTCAAAAAAATACTGAAATCATTAAACAAATATTAAAAATGTTATCTGGTTCTCTATAAGAATCTGAAGTTCAACCATTTAAAATGAGCTTTTATAATTACTCGAGCATCTGCGTACTGAATTAATACATGAAATTAACTCAGTTTCATGTTTTCCTTTAATACTAGATCCCAACGAAGATAATGTAATAAGATGATTAAGTAAATTATAATAAAGGTATATAGTGTGCAAAAGCCACAATATATGTCGCAAGTTATTGACCAAAAGGCTAACAGATGCACTGACAAATATAGAAAAAGTCTTATTTTCAGAAAATATAGTTTCATAAAAACCTGTTAAAATAATTTAGTGGAATAGTGGATTTACGTTTTCAAAAAATGTACAAACCTTTGAGCCATCCATCTTATTCACTGAGAGTATTTCTATATTTTTCGTTCTCAGTTAATTTAGAGAAAGAAATCCACTCAAGGCTCAAAAAGTACCTATGTAAGACAAAAACGTTTTGTCTTACTGTTGTACACATTTTTATAAAGGTTGTTCAAAAAAATAGCACCTATCGATGGTAAAATATTTAAATTTTTTTTAACTTGCTTGGAAAACTTTTTCGGAATTAAATTTTATCTTAATATGACAATTCGAAATAAGTTTTTAACAAAAAAAATCTTTTTGTGTAGCTTCTAACATAAAAATGAATTTTACTTTTGTAGGTTTATAAGTTCTGGAGTTACGTTCCCGTGAGAAATGCAATTCTGCATTTATACACTTGCAATTCTTAGAGTTTTATCTTTTCGTTGTCATGCAACATAAGCATTACTGAACTTATAAATATAACTAAAATGCAATTTGTAGTCAATTCCCTTTGTACGCTTATGAAATAAAGTTTATTTTTTAAAAATAATTTCTCGTGTTTCGAGTTGGTAACTGGTGCAGTCGGTAGGATACTACCAATAGTCGCGCATCGTGCGTTATTTCTGGTTTCGTTTCAACAATTTGTGGCAAAATTGGACAATCAAAAATCTTCAGGGTCTACCAAGAAACTCAAAATTGACTAGGGATATGGAACAGCATCGTCCAGCGTCCTATTGGTGCGAGTTTGGTAACACACATTGCCCCACCCTTACAGCAGCTAACCAGGGAAAGGATCACATCGCCTCTCCTATTGGACCACAGTTTAAAAATAAATATTGGAATTATCTTCAGTCCATTTATGTAAGTGCTTCCTTTCAATTTTCCTTATTTCATTATATTTTTACCCTATCTTAAACATTGATATTTACGTCTCTTGCAATTCCGCAATCTGGAAGATTTAATATCAGTTTTGGAAATTTAAATTGTGAAGGAAATCTAACACCTTTTTCTAATTTAATTCAAATAAGTAAAATAATGAGTACTGAACCTAATTTACAACTAGTCAGATATCAAGCAGACAATATTCCCTTATTCGATGGGAATCCAAAACAAATAAACAGACTTATTAATGCTTTTGATAACTTTAGACAATCGAATTTCCCAAATCAAAATTTTATGCAAAGAAACACTTTACCCCCAGACCGTCTTTTAACTCCCAAAATCAACGCCCAACTTCTTCTGGAATATCACGCCAACAAAAGCCTGAGCAGATGGATACTTCTTCAGGGAACACAATATTTACAAGAAAGCAACAACCACAATCTTCACAACGTAATATTGTTGTAGAAGAACTATATAATCAATTAGTCGAATCGATAAATACATATAATATTAAACATATAATTTATAAATGATCAAAATAAAAATTTTCAAGTTAATAATGTTTGAAATACAATATTATTACCACCGATAATTCGCAATATTCGTATAATGACTCAAATACCAAATTTTCTTGTGTAGAAAATAACCCTTACGAAAATCAAATTGATTTTAATGAAGAAAATTTTCAGGAGAACCAAATTTCCAGCAACCAAACACTCAGACGTTTCAATAATTTTCAGACTCGAAATCAAAGCAAAATTTTTAATTGCTGCCGGTAGTGGCAAAAGTTTTATAAAGCCTAATTTAGCATACAAAATTTATTCAAATTTTATTTTTTCGGAACCTTTCTCAGTAAAGACAGCCTACGCTACGTCCATTCACAATGAAGTAATTAATATACCAATATTTCCTTCTTTTAATCACGCAGGTAATCATAATCTTTTTGATTTTTCACCTAAATTTGACGGACTTTTAGAAATTGATTTTCTAACACATACTCAATTTGTAACCTTGCCTTTACATTATCAAAACAATATATCAAACTTACATAGTTTTGAAACTATCGAAATAATAATTACCCACGCACATGTCAAAAAAATAAATTGCCTGTAAATCAATCAAATGGTTTAGGTATTTTAAAACATACAGATTTCGGATGCGCAGAGATTCCAGAACACTTAGTACAAGTCATCGACTCTTACGCAACAAATGTAATTACGAATAGTCGCGAAAACCCAGTCAAAATAAAAATATTTAATCTCATAGATATCGAAACCATAAATGAAGTAGAAAAGAACTTCATAGAAAAAATGGAAAGCGACACAGAAATAAATGAATACATGGATAATACACAAAAACAAAACTTAAAAAATTTAAGACTGACACATTGTAATCAGGAAGAATACAGAGCTATTCGAAACTTGTGTTAGGAATATCGTGACATATCTTATTGTGAGGGCGTCTCGCTTACATTTACTAATCAAATTAAACATAAAATGAAACTAACCGATGACACACCCATATATACCAAAACCTATCTATATCCCGAAATTCATAAAAAAAGAGGTTAAAACCCAAATTAACACAATGTTAGAGAATGTCACCGTGGATTAGTCCAATTTGGATTGTCCCAAAAAAGCTGCGTCCAGTAAACAAAAATGACGCATCGTTTGCGATTTCCGTAAACTTAATGAGCGCAGTATTGATGATAAATTTCCTTTACCAAATATATCAGATATTCTCGATAAACTCGGAAAATCCCAATATTTCAGCACATTGGATCTCGCAATCGGATTTCATCAAATAGAAATGGAACCGACTGATATACCTAAAACAGCCTTCTCAACCGATACAGGTCATTATGAATTTAGACGCATGCCTTTTGGCTTAAAAATGAACCCTCTACATTTCAGCGAGTCATGAATAACGTCCTTCGGGGACTTCAAAATGAATTCTGTTCTGTATATCTTTTTGAAATAATAATCTTCTCTTCGTCACTTCAAGAGCACATCGATAGACTTCGAAAATCCAATTTATACATACAATAGAATTGCCATTAATAAACTTATATTTGCGCAAAAACTAGTGAATTACTTGTCCCTCGATTTATACTAGCTTTTTTTGTGGAGTAGTTTTTTTTTAAGGAAAAAACCTTTATATTTATATTGTAATTACCAGCCCATATATACCACTTTTTCAAATCAATTCTTGTCAGAAACTAAGATATCAGGGTTTTTGGTTAACTATAAGTTTGAAAACATAAAAATACTTGTAACGGAATAAAATATAGTATGAAAAAAAAGGCTATTTAGCAGTAACTATTAAAAACAAAAAAGGCTGATAACATTCCTATCTTCTTGCTGCCATATTTTTTTTGTTTTTTAGGGTATTGATTAATATCCATCAGAAAATGTAAAAGGATACCTTTTAATTATTAACTGCAATATATACCGTCAATCAAAAGTAAGGTTTAAACTTTGAAGAGCTTTTTCTTAAAATTTAAAAGTGTGTAGAAAACTACCCATATACTCTTAGATACATTAGTCCAAAGAATCCCGGTGATAGATGCATAATTTTTTAAGGTAATATAATAATAAATAATTTTTCTATATCAATACTGGATATGTTACTTCCGCGTTTTCATTGTTTATTTTCTGGTGTAAGCTACATATCTCCATGGTTAGAGGGTTTGCCTTTCACTGAGTAGCGCTTATATCTCCATCGAGTGATTTTTTTTCTATCAAAATCAACAAACACACACACACACACACCCACACACGCACACCCGCACACACACACACACACACACACACACACACACACACCCCCACGCACACACACACACACACACACACACACACACACACACACACACACACACACACACACACACACACACACACACACACACACACACACACACACACACACACACACATATATATATATATATATGTATGGGTGTGTGTGTGTGTGTGTACGAAAGAACTCATGCTAAGGGACTATTCCTTCACAAATATGTCAAGAAACCAAAACATGACGCTCTGTTTGTTTCAGAACCCAGGAGCCAATTCTGCGACCGTGGTATCTGCCCTGGCAAAGCTTATCAGGCTTGGAGGGTATCAGTATTAAAACCGAATTACCAATTTTAGCAAGCTATTAACTTTGTTTTAAAATTGCGTAGGAAATTTTGATTATTTTTTTAAAAACCAGACGAAAATTAAACTAGGGACCTAAAATATAAAAGTGTGCGAGAACTTCCCATATATTCCGTTGAATAAGTAAGCAATTTCTTTAATTAAAGATATATTCCCATTTCAAAAGGCCATCCTACCCCACTTTAAGTCATAGCAATTTTCCCTCCGTGTATCTTATTTTAAGGAACTCCATATCTAGAGTGTCTTAAAATTAAGTCATACTTACTGTTGTGCTTGTTCCGTTGTTTCGTATGTAATTTGTACAACTTGTGTGCTAGGATCTTTGGAGGTAAGTTTATCACAATGAATGACGCGCCCATGTTGCCCCAGAAGATGTTCGATGTCTTCAAATTTAATTTGTGGACCCAAGTTTGATATTATAATTTTCGGTGTTTGGCTGAAACAAATATTTTGAATTAGTATCACTTACTATACGTACTACAATAGAAATGTATGTAAATTGGAATATTTAACAATAAGATCACTTGTGTTACATTTTATTTTGTAATTCAAAAATATTAGATATTTTAGTTTGCCTTGGCAGGAATAACTCCGTTATCAGATCTTTGGTATCAACTTTAAGGGAAATAATGTAATTATTCCAGCGAATATCCTTTGAGAAAGTTATACCGACCACCCTAAAGGAATCAATTGGTTTTGAATATATATTTGAATAATGTGGATAATGATGACAATTTAAAAAAACCTTAAAAGCGTAACCTATATATGAGCTTAGTTGTTCTAATTCTACTACTTTTGATAATAGTCATAAACCCTTTCATCTCACATTACTTTTCGAAATAGACTTGAAAAAATAATGCTACATTGTGTGGGTAGCTATAGATAGGATTATCGGTGAAATAAATCAGGTGATGTGGAGGATATAGGTTATAGATATTAACACTGAACTCTGATGGGCAATTGCTCTAGTTTTGTGAAAGCTAAGCACAAAATCATCCATCAATCACTAAAACTATACTTTAGTTGGGAGGAGCTGGATGGAGACCGTAGCCGAGCAATTTATGAAATAGCGCAGCATCATGCCAAACTTGATTGAAGACTTTGGATGTATGAATAACAAGAAAAAAATTAGATGTGGATTTGTTGTAAGATAATGGACTGAAATAATAAAACCCCATTAAACTACTAGCGCTTTATCGGAGATACACTGATTCATCATAAATGATTCAACAACTGTTGGCGCTTTTGTATTTGTTGTCTTGGATAACAAATATTCAAAGTAAATAATGCACTATAATTATGAATTAAATATAACAAACTAAGTAACTCATAGAGGTCACAATTATCTAAATCTTCAACAACTTTTTAGTTTGAACAAAAACGAAATTCCTAAACAAACAAAATTTTATATATTTTCAACTGTATTTCGGGGGCTTTTTATTATTGTACATATAATGTTTCAACAACTACCTCACGAAACGCAAAAAAATACAAACATAAGCACACAATAATTACATCGTTGAGCTGCGGAATTTAATTTACAATGAATAATGTATAAAAACGAATGTCTACGATTCAATCAATAACCATATTAATAATAATAATAATATTAAATTATTTGCTACAGAAAACTATTCATGAACGTGTATAAAAAACAAGCATGTCCTTCATTGCTTCCTGCCTGTTTTTCAGTGGAATTGGGAACAAAAAACCTTATCTAATCCATTTTTCCTGATAAGGCCTTTAAGCTCATCCTACGATCACGTGTACACAGTAAGCACTTTTGTAACTTTAGATATTCTATCTAGCAAATATTATGACCTATTATTGAGATAAAGAAAACCATTAGGGCATAAAGTAGATAAAAAGCATATACGCAGACAATAAATAAAGTTAGGGGAATTTTTTTTTACTTCGTCAAAAATCGGTTTACATAATTCTGAAGAGTGGGCAAAAGAGAATAAGTTAAGTTTGGCCAAAATGGGATAAGTATTTTACACCAAGAATTGTTTACGCTTTTTTAGGTGGAAGTAATAACAACTTTTACCTGTTTATTTTTTTTTAATATAGACGTGGTTTAAATAATATAATTTCAGAAACTTTAAGCAAAAAAAATATCGGTTTAAAAATAATTATCCCATTTTATCCAAAAGTTGATTTAAGTATAGTCTTTCACCCAAACATCAGAGCGTACTAGTAAATAATCACTTTCTAAAAAATCGATACATTTTCTTTACCCGAAACTTCCCTCATTATGAATCTTTCCCATTATTGATAGACTAGTAAAGTATAACCCTATTTAATTTTTGCACAGAGTCATTTAGTAACAAATATTGTAAATTGGGTTTTCTTTCAATTTTGTAGACAAAAGGAAAGATTCAGGAGCGAATTTCGGGATAAATTCCCTCATAATGAATCCTTTTTTTTCTCTAGAAAAATGAAAGGTAGCACACTTTATATACACTATAATATTAATTTAATTATTATAATACTAGCTGGCCCAGCAGACCTTGTTCTTCCTTTTCCGTTAGATGGCGAGACGAGTTTCCAGTAGAATTATAAGAATATGGGGCGCATCCACCACATCATCCAGAAATTGTATTGAAGAAAAATATATTGGTTTTATGGAAAAAATACGCAATAAAACAATACATAAAATAGTGTTGAAAGGTCTCGGTAACCAGACGATCATTTAAAAAAAATCATGTAAATTGGTGCAGTACAACTCTCTCACGAACTTGCTGAAAAATCTGGCTTACTGTTTTAAATATATAGATGTAACAACTGTATGGCTATATATGCGTAACTAAATAGGATCATGCTTCATTATTCCTAATTAAAAAAATGAAATTTACCGATCCTTCTTTATATTATATTCAAACATTTTAATAGGTTTCAAGAGATTGGATTCGTATCAATATATTTCCAGTTTCTATTAGATCGCCAATTTGTTCCGCCATATTGAATTCGTACCGCAATTTTACCAGTTCATCTCTACATCACATTTAATTATTGCACAAAATTTTAAAACAACTTTTTCAGGCTGATTTTTTGCAATATTTATTAAGCCGCCATTTTGTTTCGACACCTTGGATTCGTACCAAAATTTTATCATTTGATTTATAGGTAATAGTTGATTTTTGTGCACAATTTTAGGTAAATTGATTAAGCTGTTAAATTTCATTTCTACGTAATACTTAATTTTTGTACAAAATTTCAGGTAAACTGGATAAGTTAGTTTTTTTTAGTAATAATTGTTTTATATTTTTATTAGGCCGTCATTTTGTTTCGTCGTCTTAAATTCGTAACAGAATTTTACCAGTTGATTTCTACATAATATTTGATTGAAGTGTAAAATTTCAGGTAAATTGGGTAAATAGTTTTTCTTCTTTCTTCTACCATTACTAGGCCGCCATTTTCTTCCTCCGTTAGATTTTTACCAAAATGTTAGCATTTCATCCCCTTACTTTTTGACCAAAATTTGAAGTCATCGGACATTTAGTTTTTGAGCTATGCCCGTACAGACAGACCGATGGAATTGAGAAAACATGTTTTTGGGCATGCAGGCACCCTAAAACGTGACGATCTGTAAAAACGCTTTCACGATTACAATACTTCTCTTTTACGAGGGAATTAAAATGCCTGTTTTATCTGTTTTTTAGATATTGATAATCTGCAGCTTCTTATATTTTACGCTCTCTCCCTTATGGATTCATATTAAAATGCAAACTGACATTAAACTTATTCAGTGTATTTTTCTAAAAGGAAGAATTTTTTAAAGTTTATTTAGGAGTAGTATAAACTAAAATTTAACGCCTAGTTTCAAATGTCAACAACTCAAAAACACATGAAGCCAGGCAGACGAGATGCTACATAAAATAAATGTGTTTAAAATCTTAAGGAAGGATATACCAAAAACAAATAATTTTCTTTAAACCATAAAATTTGAGAGCCTTTTTTGAGACCCCCAATACGTTATATATTTTTTTTAATTTGGGCGGTGATCAAATATAAAACACGTTGTATAATATACAAATTATTTAGCAGATATAGCAGCAGAGACATTTGTTTATCAAAAATGCCCTCTACAAAAAACGAAAAAGTGGTAAACAAAACGTGGCATAATATACAAATATATACAGAAGGCCGACATTTTAATATAATTACACAAACATTTGTTTGTTTGCATACGTGGTACATTATAATGTAAGTATTACTTCAATTTTAAGAAAAGTGGTTTTTTACAACGACAGAAAATATGTCCTAAAATATCAATGGAAATACGCATTTAAAACAGAAACGTCTTAACGAAAATAACTACAGTGGGCAATGCCGCCAAAATGAAAGCAAAAAACTAAATTTTTACCTTCTGTTTGCGTCTGCTGACGATGTCTATTTCTAGACAAGGAAGCTCGATGGTCATTTCTAAATCAACAACAGTATTTACGTAGGAATTCTGCACACACTGGTATGTGTTTACTTAAAGAAGTTTGAATACTCAGAAAGCATGGGCTCTCCTGAGTTAACAAAATTGATAGACATCTCTTTTCGTTAGTGGTATTTAAAGTGTAAAGTATTCCCCCGATGATTTAGCACAGCAGACGTAAGAATTAAACTGAAGACTTTACCGACGTTTTGGGACATTAATTATTGCATACGTCTAGATTACTCTAGATCGTCCGTTTCTTTATCGAGATAGACTTTGTGAGAACGTAGCAAACAACATTCAAGCCTTTATAAAAACTCGGTATATTGCAAAGTTGAAAAAAAAACATGTTTTTTGTTTTAAACATGTTTGTTTTACTTCGACTTACACATTGTGTAACTATATTTTGTTAATAGAGTACGTTCTTCAAACTAGTTATATATTAATTAAATTTTAAATGTTTTTTTTTAATTTTTGAAGAAAAGGATGGTTTCAACACGTTTAAAACACTTGTTTAATCAAAATGATTAAAACATATCAACTCTGGTATATTGTATTTACCGGCTCAACTCCCCTCGTAATGAATAATAGAACAAAATGATATTTAAAAAATGTTTCTTTTATGTTTACCATTGTTTCAAATAAATCTCATTAGTTTTAATTTTCTTTACTAAGGTTCCAATGCCGAAAAAGCCCGATACTGATGTTTTAAATATTTAATTGTCCCTTTATCGAAACTGATTTTTCTGTAAAATGTAAATTAAATTAGATAGTAGTTTTTAATACGGATATAATTAAATTAAAGTGATGACATACCCACTTCCATGGCGATGATTTATTTATTTTTGTTTTTCCCAATAATGAGGTAAGCATTTTACAGCTTTAAGAGTTTTTCTCTTATCTTTGGAGATATTTAAACCTAGTTTATTTTTTGTTTGCATATAGATTGTAATGAATTTAAACCTACATTGTATTTATCAGTCTAGTGCACATTTTCTTTCGACACAAGTCATACGAAGTAATTTGTACATCTTTCGTAAATGAGAAGTACTTGAACAGCGCCCGCTCTAGAAACGGATGATCCGGACATCTATCCGGGGCGGCAAATCTAAGGGCGGCATTTTGGCTGTGAATGTGCCAAAATATTGATAAGTCAAATATTTAATTAAGTAAAATGTCAATTTTTCGATACTTTTGCGGGGTACCTAATTCCTATACTATTTTTTTATGAAATGAAAGATGGCACAAGCAAAATGTGTACAGTTCTCTGTAATATACACAGGATTTTGTAAAAATAGCCCCAATCTATATAACTCAAAATGTATAATTTTATAAACAAAAAATTTAATACAAATATTTGTCTATTTTTTGTTCGTTACACGATGACGAACTCAGATTATGATTGCGACGTTTCCTCTTAGGGCACCACTTAATTTTTTTAAATACGGACCTGTTTTTTATTTAATGTTTTTGAAGTTTATGACCTCCCAAATACAATGATGTATCACACTTGCCCAAAAAAAATGGTTTTTACACATATATTCAAAAAGATCCATCCGTATACCCATTTCTCTTCAACACGTTGCTCCTTATGAGAATTTTCTTTGGGTGTGATATATAAACTTCAAAAAAATTTAAAATTCAGGCTCGTATTTAATAAAATTAATTTATTGATGGGTAGGGAAGAAAAAACCGGCAAATTTTTGTATTACACTTTTTTTTATGAAATTACACATTTTTGAGTTATTTGAGAAAACAGATACGCTATTTTTACAAAATCACCTGTATATCAAAAACTAAGAGAACTGCACAAATGTTGTTTGTACAATCTTTCGTTTTACAAAAAATCGGTAAATTTCCTTTACCCGGAACTTCCCTCGTTATGAATTTTTCCTTTATTAGGAATAGTAAGGTGTGGCCCAATTTATTTCAGTACATAGTCATTTAGTAACACAAATTCACTGTCACAGTCTTTCAAAACATTTTTATTGGGAGCCATATTGTTACATCGTATTGGATTCCTACCAATATGTTGCCAGTTTCTACTTATGCCACACTTGATTTTTGGGCATAATTTTTTTACGTTGATTTTTTTAAAAATATGTTTGGCCGCCATTTTGAATTTGTACAACTTTACCAGTTTGCCCCTATATTAATTATATTAATGCTTGTACAAAATTTGAAATTAATCTAATAAGTAGTTTTTTCAAGCTGATCTTTTAAATATTTTATTAGGCCGTCCTTTTGTTTTGCAATACTGGATTCATACCAAAATGTACCAGTTCATTGCCATGTAACACTAGATTTTTGTTCAATATTTGTGTTACCAGGTCATCCGCATATCACCTTTAATTTTTGACCAAAATTGAAAGCCAATCGGGTAAAAAAAAGACCGACCGAGAGGCAAACAGACAAACAGACTGACAAAATTGAGACAACATGTTTTTCGGCATCTAGGGACCGTGAAACATGAAAATCTGAAAAAACCTAGGAGGGTGATTTTTTCCCGATTACAATACGAGGGAAGTAAAAAGTAGCAAAGGACTGCGTAAACCGCATTCCTCTATCTTTAATATTAGCGAAGATACCCCTCAAAAATATAAATTGGACACCCTGTACACAATTTCTAAAGTGGACGCATTTTTCAACTTTTTTCATTATGACTTCGATACCATCGGCGCCGTATCGAAAGCTTAATGAAGACACTTCTGTCAAAGAAATTAGATTTTCTACTTATGTTGTGAAACAAGATCAAAGGTAAAGCCAGCATGTTTTTTTTAAATTAAACTGCAAAAATGTCTGCAACTTGAGAGAAAAAATAATTTTTTTGACATTTGTTTGGATTTTTTCGCGTATCGCTTAGCTCGGCATGAAACACCCAAACACATATCAGAAAACCGTTCTTTACACACGTATAAATAACTATTATTTAAAATTGTTTAATTAGAGAATGTCTGACACTGACGGACAAAGAAAACTGTCTAGTTACTAGTACAAATGGCTAAGGCAGGAAAAGAGGCCCAAAGGCACAAATAAGCTGGTGTTTTAAAAAAATATTTACAGAGTAGCTCTGTTACTACCAAAAAAGAAAAATGACGACTCCGCTGATCCACCATCAACTTAGTTACAAACAAGAATACAGAATTGTCAGAGAGTGATGATGATCAACAAATGGAGGGTATTCCTAAACCAACGGAAATTGCCGCCACATGAAAGCACTAACCTGGCACTTATGGAAACGGACGAAGGCGCTCTACAACTTTCTCAAAATAGTTGAGCTGTTATCTAAATTTTATCCAATAATGGAAGAACAGAAGAGAGAGAAGACTAAAGCTCAGTATCTCGGGAAAAATATAAAAAACGAAATTATAGACCTTCTATATCAAAGTATAAGTTCATATTATTAACGAAATAAAAAAAAACTAAATATTATTCCATAATTTTTGATTGCACAGCTGATATTAGTATAGAGCAAATGATTTTTGTAATCAGATATATTTGAATCAATAAATCTGATTCCAATGAGGTTGAAACAAAAATTAATGAAAGCCTTCGGTCTTTCTTCCAGTTGAAAAATCCCCAGGAAAACAAATGTTTCAAATTATGATTAAAGAACTTAATGATATGGGCTTAAATTTGCAAGATATCATGACAACGGGTCCAATATGAGGGGCGATAAAGCAGGACGATAATTAATATATAAATTAAATTAGGATCTGTAATAATATATAAATTAAATTAGGATATATAATTAAAAAATTAAATTCGAGAGCATTTTGTGTTACGTGCAGTAGACACTCTCTTAATCTAGTGGTTGATGATATGGCAAAAGCATCCTTGGAAGCCACTAACTTCTTCAATATGGTCCAAAAAATATATTATTTATTTTTCTCGGCATCTACTTGTCGATGGACAATACCATTGAGTGACACTAGATGGGAGGGATAAAAGCCTTAAAGCTCTTAATATTTCAGGTAGGAGATGTATACGACACTATGCTAAGTATTTATGAAAATCAAGAACTTGATGATTTAATAAGAGATGAAGCCTCGGGTTTATTAAATTATAATAAACAGTTTACATTTTTGTGTTCAATAGTTATTTGGTATAAAATATTCAATTGCATTAATCCAATTAGTAAGCTGACGCAAACAAAAGCATTTACCCTTGATCTTTTGCAAAGCTGCAAAAAGTTCTTTAAGTATTTTCGATCGGACAAATTATTCTTCATGCTAGAGAACTGGATGACGAAATGGACGTTAAGGCTAATTTTGAACCACCAGTACCAGGACACCGCATAAAAAGAAAAAAGAAACTACTTCTCATACGAAGCACGAGATGAACAGATCGAAGATCCCAAAGGAAAAATATAAGAAAGATTTTTTTATTTAACATTTGATCAAGCACTAAATGCATAAGATGCTAGATTTAATTAACCTATTTACCACAGCGACTTTTTTCAATTCCTATATACATAATAGAAACACTATTAAAACATTGCAAGGATTTGGAAAGTATTTTAACTGATAGTGATTCTGTTGACATAAATAGGGTACAATTAACACAGGAAATTTCTGTCGTATCTGCGCCTTTGAGCAAAAAAGAAATTCCAAGAAACGTACTAAAATTAAGAACTATGTTAAATTTAGCCCCTAACCTTAGTGTTGCCATAAGAATATTGCTAACTATACTAGTAACTGTAGCAAGTAGAGACAGAAGATTGTCTAAATTAAAGCTAATTAAGATTTTTTACGTTCCATTTCCACGAAACATCGTCTTAATGGATTGGCCATTTTGGAGTTTGAGCGTGAAATTTGCCATCAAATAGAATTAAAAGAGATAACAAAAAAGTTATTATCATCGTAAAATGTGTTTTCGGTTTTTTTTTTATTTCTATCTGTGATAAGAAACCATCGGGAGAAACAATCATAATGTTATTTTTTCAAATTTATCAATTAATTTGTTATAAGCTACAAATTCTTAATTTTTTCCTATAAACTTTGGCTTTATTCTGAACAAAAAGGGTACTTTACTCTTGATTATTTTTCACATTTTTACTTACAAACTGCCCTGTATAGAATTATGTCGAGTAAAATCTTGCATTCCTCACTTTCAGACTAGCGGGATATGTTCCCAAAATGTTATTAAATTCAAACATTTTGGTTAAATATTCAATAAAAAACATTTCTAAACAATTCTAGACTTAAACTGAAAGTGTTTGTTACTTACTGGGGAGAACCCCCCCCCCCAATATTTTTGTTGGCAAAAATCTTGTTTTATGTTGAAATTATTTCATTTTTTAAATAATTTTTTTCAATGCCGATGGGTCCAGATTTAGAAAAAAAGATACGAATAAGTGTTGCTCGAGTTGGCAAATAATGATTTTTGTTAGTTCTCAGTTGGGTTTTTCTTACTTACATTATTTCGTAGGTTTTAAGGACTTTGTATCATTATTTGTTCACATCCTAAAGAGTTACGTCAGATATGCCAATCGAAAAGTTCTTCTTGACATAGACCAACTGTTGTCTATCTTAAGTAAATCAGTTTACAAATAAACTAAGGATATTGGCGGGAGCAAATAAAATTTTTAACTTTAAAATACTCTGCTTTGATGTTAAAAGTTTGAGAAGAAATGTGAACAAAAAGTTGTTTGTAACCTAATGCAAGATTTGTCTAAATCGCCTATATAGAATACAGACACAATTTACTTTAAAACAAGACTTTTATTTCTACTTTAAATAATCTTAAAATATGCAGTTATATAAGCCGCACTTGTATTAAGCCCCAATATCAGTATGAATTATCCGAGAAGGGGTAACACCTGTTGCGTTACATACAATGAATATATGTATAATAAAATGCAATAAAGGGGTGTGAAAGTGCACCTTATAACGGGATGCATTTCCGCCCTACAACGTACATACATGTTACGGAAATCACGGGAAGATTGAAAACCGTAAAACTTGTAATATGTTAAACAGTTTAGAGCTCTGTTGGGGGAATATTTAAAGTAAATCATCGCGGCATAAAAATGCCCGTGCCTCGTGCCCACTAAAGAGAACAAGTGTTCAGACCTGCAACATCAAGAGGTTGAATTGACTTCATGGGGTGACAACTCGACTGGTCAGCTTTGGTCCCCTCTGATTTGCGCTGGCTCTGGGAAAAACATTTCTTTATTTTCAATTCTGTTAGGTTTGATGTGCTCTACTGCCATTTTTTAACGGGGTTACCTGTTGCGAGCATTCATTTTCTGCCTGCCAGGTTTCTAATAACTTTTATTATTATAATAATAATAATAATAATAATAGTCGTTATGGAGATGTGATTATCAATAGCAAATCAAATATTTTAGAAGCAATATCGGAGAGGGATGATCTTTCTAAAATATTCTAAATATTTCCGACGTCTTAAAACGAACTTGACGATGTCATAAAAATAATAACATATATCACTAATAAAATCGGTATATGACGCGTGCGTAAGCCCATCCTAGTTTTTTCAATACTATTATTATTAACATACCGTGGGAGAATCATTTATACATGCTAAAACTGTATTCTCCATTCTTATGACAGATATTTAGAACTGACATAAATATTAAATACAACAAACTATTAGGTATTATGATATATGAAATTTACAGTTTCAAATATTTCTTTAAAATATATTTATATACGCTTGCTTCAATTATAATGCAGGCTGTTATCAACTTCCTATAAAACCGCAAACAATAATTTACTTTTTCCAGTTATGGTAGGTATATAAAATGAATATAAGAACCATGAGGCATTCATCCACCAATATTCCAATACCTTGAACTTTTCTTGCTGCACGGCTGTGTAGTTACTCTATATATTTCGCTGTTAAAATTAGCTTTGCTTCTGAGGGCGTCCATATATACAACAGTGCGTTTAAGTGCAATATAGCTTCCTTGTTATAAGGTCTAGAAAATGAATGGTACCAGCGTGTGACTTTTTGATAAATATTTCCAGTTATATACAGCCCTCAACAAAGGAACCAACTTATAATGTAAAAACCGCTTTATTTGTTTTAAGTTAATGTTTTTAAGGCTGTAATTAGTACATCACATCATTCTTAATTTATGTCAAAATCAAATTTAAATGGAACATTCTGGACTAGTTGAATATTAATATTGAACTTTAAATTTTATTGAGCAATGTCTATACCCAAGTCTACTACAAAACTTCCAAAACTCATACTTTGTCTAAAAGACTACATTAAAAAAAATCGGTAAATTTCCTTTACCCGCAACTTTCACAGTTTTTCAGGAAGATGTTTTAAATTTTTTATTAGGCCGACATTTAGTCTAGGATTCATACTAAAATATTACCAGTTCATTCCTATATAACACTCGATTTTTGTACAAAATTTGAGGTAAATTGGATAATTAGTTTTTTTAGTTATATGTTTTTAACGTTTCACGAGGCCGCCATCTTGTTCGGGCATAATGGATTTTTACTAAAATATTATCAGGTCATCCCCATATGATCCTTTAATTTTTAACTAAAATTTAAAGTCAATCTGGTAAGTAGTTTTTAAGTTATGTCGCGAACTGACACACAGACAGACAGACCAACGGAATTCATAATACATATTTTTTAGCATCTAGGAACACTAAAATTTGATGATATGTAAAACCTGAGTTTTTTTAGATTACAAACATTTTATTTGACCGCCATTTTGTTCCACCATCTTGAATTAATTCCGCAATTTTACTAGTCATTTCTATACAAAAATTAGTTATGATACACACTTTGAAATCAATGCAATAAATAGTTTTTCACGCTGAATTTTTCATAATTTTATTAAGTCGCCAGCCTGTTTCGCCATCTTGAATTCGTATTAAACTTTTACTAGTTGTTTCCTACATAGTACTTAATTTTTGGTGCAAAATTTAAGATAAATTGGGTAAGTAGTTTTTTAACAACTTTTTTTGATATTTCCCTAGGCCGCCATTTTGTTTCGCCATATTGGATTTTTACCAAAATGTTACCAGGTCATCCCCATACGACCTTTAATTTTTGACCAACATTTGAATCCTATCGGGTAATTATTTTTTTAGCTATGCGGCGAACTGAGAGACAAACAGACCGACGAAACTGAGAAAACATGTTTTTCGACATCTTGGGTCTCTGAAACGTAAAAATCTGAAAAAATATCGGAGAGTTATTTTTTTCACGATTACAATACTTTCCTTTTACGAGGGTACTAAAAATTCTAATAAAATAATGAATCAGGTTTATATAGGGGAATACTTAATACTTAATAAAATTGCAGCAAACTAGCAAACTAATTTTTACGATACAGGGTGTCCAACTGTTTTGGTTAGACTTGTAAATTACAATTATTGTAAGCTACATAAAAATTATTTGAAACTGAACAATATTTTTAAAATGTTGACATTACAAAATAAAGTCTCTGACCTACGAATTTACATACAGAACTTTAAATACAACTCAACTTTTAACAAAACGTTATAACTTTTTATGAGGTGATGTCGCACAAAAAGGAAAATATAATAATGTACAGACTGTTGTATTTAAAATGTTGGTTTCGCCACATTTTTTTACCCTAAAATTCTATATTTTATAATTCGTTTTAGGTCTAATTTTAAGTGAAATCTTTGACCTGAAGACAAATTTGACCTACGCCGCTATAAATTGTAAAGAATATTGAGTATAAATGTATCTCAGATAACGTCTGGAAAATCTCCCAAAAAGTTCTCATCCCAGCTATAATCCAATTCTGAGCTCTTTAATGGTATCAGAATTAGAAGATAGTTGATCAAAAGAGAAGGACAGCCAAATTTGTATTAATACCATGAATCTTAAGATATCTTTTATATCTTAATATACAAAAAACTACACTAAAGAAATTAATAAAACAGTTTATGATTCAATGCGTTATTGTCCCAAATATACTGAACAGTCCCTATTCAAACCCTGAGCTCTTTTGACCATCTTAAGGGGAGACACAGTGGCGGGTTTCTATTCAAAGAATACCTCACATAACATTTCCAAGAGAAAGAGAAATATATTACAGCTGAACATGATTACTATAGGTAAATTTCCAAAATTAAAAAGAATTATGTAAGAAAAAGAAAAGAAAAATAAATGTCTTATTAAAATATGTGTATATTAGTTTCAAAAATAATTTCATAAATATTATGGGGCACAATAATTTTGAGTTTTTAAAATAATACACTCTTGATGTTTTTACAAACCTCCATCTATTTTTCACTATCATAAGTTAGACGATTTATTTTTATTTTTCGGAGTGTTAACTGATTTGTCTCATATTGCATATATTTTACATGACTTTTTTGTTATTTTCTATATATTACTATGGTCAAAACTCTCACGGTCAGCAATCGATATTTCTATAGAAAACATTACACCTAACTTTTGTAAGATCTTTTTTGGTACGCTACTGATACGGAAACTGAAGACAGAACAGGGTAAAAACTTGCCGCGACAGTGTTGCCGGCTTACGATAGGAATTCCTTTCAACATGTTTAACACTCGAGGTTAAAGAAGTCGACTCTTCCGGCAGACCTAAAGCTGTTATCTTTGAATGGGACTGAAAGTTACATTAAAACGTGGTTGGGAAAAAACGGGTCCAAATTTTTTGAACTTCTTACCATGCAAAGAAAATATGATTAAATTACTCTAAAATACTTTTTTTTAACATTATAATTCACAAATTGCCTGAAAAATTTCTATTACTACTTTTAAGGGCATCTCTAAAGATAAAGGTATCAAACTTGATATATCTATAATCGGTAAGAAAGGAACCCATTTAATGAATTAATAATATATAGGGCGTTGCATTTAAAAATGTATAGGTTAATAATACTTTTCAATTTTTTAAATGATTTTTTAAATTTTCTAATGTTCTTAAAAGGTAATATGACAAAAATCATACAAATTTTGTACTATCTCCAATAGTTTAAGTCGCAGGTCGGATCCCGTTAAAAAAAAACTTTCCTTTGAGTAACCCTATTTGAAAAAGAAAATAAATGTACATTGTTTTAGCGATTTTTAGAAAAGCCTATGGGTTATGAAGAAAATGCATATTTATATTTTTAAGTGACTTCTATTCCCTAGGATTATCCTATACATACAGTAAATAAATAATGTTTTATATATAATGAGAAAGAAATTTGACGTATTTCACAGTCCGTTTAAAAGCTTAACGCTTCTGAAATAATTTTTTGCTCGTTTTCAGGGGATTGTCTCATCTTCCTAGGGCTGCCATGTATTGCGGAAAAAAATTATATTTTATACAGAATAATAAAAGAAATTTGACGCTTTTCATTTTATCTCTGTCACACGTAACGCTTGCACAAAATCTGAAACTAATCTAATAGTTTTTCAGGATAATTTTTTAAAAATTTTGTTAGGTCGCAAATTTGTTTTGCTATCTTGAATTCGTACCAAAATGCTACCAGTTTGATCCAAAAGTTACATCCATACACTTGATTTTTATGCAAAATTTAAGTCAAATTGGTTAATTTAGTTTTTTATTAATAATTTTTACCAAAATGTTACCAGGTCATTCCCATACGACTCTTAATTTTTAAACAAAATTAGGGGAAGTAGTCTTTTCGCTAAGCCGCGAATTGACAGACAGACAGACTGACGGAACTGAGAAAACATATTTTTGGCATCTAGGGGCGCTGTAAAACATGAAGATATATAAAACCTGCGGGAGTGATTTTTTCACGATAAAAAAACTTTATTTGACCGCCATTTTATTATTCCACCATCTTGAATTCGTACCACAATTTTATCAGTTCATCTCTATACTACAATTAATTCTTGCACAAAATATAAAATCAATCTATTTAGTAGTTTTTCAGTTAGAATGATACCAAAATTTTACCAAATTATTAATAGAAAATATTTGATTTTTGTGTAAAATTTGGGGCAAATTGGATACATAGTTTCTTAGTAATATTTTTTTAACATTTCACTAGGCCGCCATTTTGTTTTGCCATATTGGATTTTTACTAAAATGTTACCAGATTGTCGAAATATGACCCACAATTTTTGACCAAAATTTGTCTATTGGGTAAGTACTTTTTTAGCTATGCCGCGAACAGACAGACAGACCAACGGAACATGTTTTTCGGCATCTAGGGACCTTGAAACATAAATACCTGTAAAGATCTCGCAGGGTCATTTTTTTTTGAAGATTATAATACTTTTCTTTTACGAGAGAAGTAAAAACGCATAAATGAAAAATCGGCTTATACAAACACATTTTAAAAAAATCGGTAATTTCTTTTACCCGGACATCCCTCGTTATGAATCATTTTTCACTGTGAATAGTAAAGTGTGACTCAATTTCGTTCCTCACATAATCATTTAATAACATATACATATATTGTTCCACTATATTGGATTAATGCTAATATTTTGCCTTACTCTACTATACCAAAGTTGATTTTTGGGCATAATTTAAAGTAAATTGCATAATTAGGTTTTACACTGATTTTTTTTAGAGCGCCATTTTGTTCGGTCATGTTGAATTCGTACCCATTTATCCCTACATTACATTTAATTTTTTGGGGGAATCTCTGGATGGATCCTAACTATATTGAATACAGTACAAAGTTGGGATACATTTAGGGTCTCTTTTATTTTCTATTTGTTGGTTCGTCTATTTGATCGCAAGCCAATAAACTAAAAGAAGTATCAGATTTGCTTATGTACAATGAAATATATGTATATATATATATATATATATATATATATATATATATATATATATATATATATATATATATATATATATATATATATATATATATATATATATATATATATATATATATATATATATATATATATATATATATATATATATATATATATATATATATATATAAGAAAATACAGCAAAAATATTTTACATGTCAATAAGGATGATCTTGTTTGTTTACCAAATAACTCATTTTTTACGCCAAAGCAAATAATTTAAAACAAAGATCATACCACATAATTACTTTATACACGGGGGAATTGAAACTTTTAAATTATTTATTTTTCCTGCTTTCTTCCTAACTTTGCACTTTTAAAAAGAACGACACACTTGATCGAGATAATGTGTATTGAAATTTTACTAACATATCTCTTGATTATTTTTTACACTTCGCTCATTCAAGACACTATTTTACAGATAATGCAAAGAAAAAAATAACTAGAGGTAAAAAAAAACATGAATCCAACACAACAGAACATAATGTTTGGTGTTATATTACATGTGGTGTTTAGATATAAAATATAACATTCGTCAGAGCCAAAACATTTTAGTAACTTGATATTAACGAAGTTTGTAGCGCCAGTTATCTACAAAACAAACAATATAAATTGGTTACAACGCGATATTAAGACCATATTTACACATGGGCTTAACCTCTTAACGGAAATGTATTATCGTCATGACCGAATTACTCAACAAAATTACTTAGAGTGGCGCCACTCGCAGATATATCCAGCATGTGCTATACCGAGTGTTATACCGTACAATATGCAAAAAACCGGTCAGCTGATAAGAAAAGGTAAATAAATCTTTTAGTAATAAAAAAACACTCTATACAAAATTTTCCAATTCGGTCAAGCTCAAATAAGAATCACATTTTCGGACTATTATCAGCAAAAAAGTGAAAATGATAGATCGTAACTATCTTGTGCGCCATTGCCATCATTTATAATTCATTTATTATTTAAATTCATAGCAAGAAAAAATAGAAATATTCTTCTACCCTATATAGCAAAGCATGTTGTTCATACCAGTTCATCTCTGTATCACACTTCATTCATGCGCAAAGTTTAACATCAGCCGAATTAGTAGTCTTTTTTTTTTTAATTTTATTAGGCCGCCATTTTATTTCGCCATCTTGGATTCGTACCAAAATGTTACTAGTTAACATAGTATATTTTAGTAATAATTTTTTTTTACATTTTACTAGGCCGCCGTTTTGTTCCGCTAATATTGGATTTTTACCAAAATGTTATCATTTCATCCCCATAACACCCTAAGTTTTTGACCAAAATTTGAAGTCAATCGGGTGAGTAGTTTTTTAGGTATGCCGCGAATGGATATATAAACCGAATGAATTGAGAATATGTTTTTTGGCAACTAGAAATCTTGAAACGTGAAGACTTGAAAAAAATATCCGAACTACTAATATAAAAACCCCGTTTTTATAAAGTGAAGTAAAAAGTAAAAAATAAATTTTGATCACAAATATATAAATTTAAAACAACACATTTTGGACCACAGACACATAAATTTAGTAATATGAAGTTCTTTCTATATTCTACACTTCATTTGCACTCCAAGCATTTTTCGTATTTACAGGTATTTGTGCTCAAATTTTATTTTGTACTATTTAATGCCTTTTAGTCCTGGAAACCTTCTATTTCGTTTTCTTTATGCTTTACCACGATGTTATTTAAACATTTATAAGTTGCACAAATGACAAAATTTTTCTGTCAAGTCGGCATCTCCATTTTGGATTTTTAAATGTTGACTAAAAATTCGCAATTTGCACTTCTAAAAACTTCCAGATATCGAATTCCAGCCGAATCTGCACAAATGACAAAATTCGTTCAAGATTTTGAATTTTTAAATGCCGACTAAAAATTCACAGTATGCATTCTTAAATCTCCAGAGGCAAATAATATCTATAATTCAAACTTACGATATATTTTACATAAAGATAAACGTTTTCTTCAACGTAAATACAAGAAAACACGTTTCCATTTTGCCATATTATATATTTCGGTTATTGCAAAAATATCAGAACACACTCGAAATGTTTAGAATTCTAAAAAGGTAAGTAATTAATATGGTTCATATTATTTCTTTCGTTCCATGTTCTGAAAAATAAAAAGTAATAATCCAAAATAAAAACATACTTATCAAGAAATTTTAGTCAAAGGCAAAAAGAGAGGTTTTTCTTAGGAGAATACAAACTATGATATGGAATTATAGATGGAGGAGTAAGGTGGGAAATATAATTTACTGATAAATCTAAGATTTTATACACGTTTTTAATTAAAATTTAAAAAATTGTCCGCTTCTATCTATGATTTTTATTAAGAAATTGGCGATAAAGAACAGTGTATTAACAAATATGCAAAGAGACAAAAAATCGAATGAAAAAGGCTCACTGTAGCTGTATAAAGTTTTTTTATAAACATATATTTTCTTTTTTAAACTTAAATCACAATAAAGCCACTACTGTATAAATAAAAGCTAAATGCCATATACATAATAATATATCATTTTCCAGTTCAGTTGTTAAAAAATTTAAATAAATTACTTCAAGGTAACCTGAACCTAAGCTAACCAAAAATCAAAAAATGTATATATTTTTTTATACTAGAACCGTCTGTCTGTTACGGTAATGCATAATACAATCGTGGCTATATTGTGTTGGTGTGAGTCAGAAGGAAGACATTTACATACACATACGATGGTTAATCAAGCGACTTCCATATTTGGATGAATATAACATAATAGTAAATATTCCTTATAAACGTTAAATTATAGTAGTGACGTAGACAAATATATTTTAATACACCTGAATTTTTGAAAGAAGATATTTCTCTAGCCCCAAAAATATAACTGTTGCTTATGGAGAAGCTTACATACATTTTACGAGGATTTCCTGAACAATGGTTAAAGCGAGGAAAGCGAGGAGACAGCTTTTTTAACGAAAAGTAGATAAATGAGTGTTTCCCCTAATAATGTGTGCAGCGGTCCCAGAAAGTCTTATAAAGTACCAATTCCCAGGTTTCAAATGAATTTTGAAATATTAGGGTTTTTTACCAATAATTTTACGAAATTTTCGGGAAAGTAAAAACGAAGTGAAAGGTTTAACTAACCATCTTGCTACCCGTGAAATATAGTGCAAAAACAATTTCGAGATAAGCTCCTACAATGCATTTTTAATAATAAGCTCCTACAATTCATTTTTTTTTGTTTTGATTGAGGTGCCAAAATTTAAATACAGTTTACTGGTTGAAATAGTTAATTTAGTTAAAGATTCCTTTGAAATTTATTATATATTATAAAATGTATGGGCGTTTATTGTAAGACTGTTTCTCGACGAGGCGCAGCCTACAAGTAGAATTAAACCTTAAATTTAAATTTCAAGGTCAATTAACAGACATCGGAAAATCGCTGGAAGCAACTGTTCTTTATAGTTGATGGAAACAAATTTACATCTTATAAAAAAAATAGAATTTCAATTATCCTTTTTTAATTAGTCCATATTGTACTATTCTCCTCACCAGATCCAATGGTTAATGCGAAAACTCGCGTAGTGGTTTTAATTCGGCATGATTAACCTCAATTATCTTAGGCGTTCCTTCAAATTAGGTTTGTTTGTATTTTGGTGAATCATCAGTACTAATAAAAATATTAGTTTTACCCTCTTTACGCCTTGAAGTAAAGTTAAAAGATGCTAGGGCTGTATTCCTTAAGCGGATGAAAGAGAAAAACAAAAAGTCGAAGATATATAATTTAAGATAAGCTACAAGTTATTTGATTATTGAATATTTCAACATCACTCGGTATTCGGTAAATAAATACGACCACAAAGTAAATAACTCAGACTTCCACTATCCTATAGTGAACAGCAGGAAGAGAGAGATACTAGTTAAGCAAGTAAGCCTATCGAAAATACCAGGCCGTTTTTCGGTGGCAATGACCTTAAAATCACTGGAAACATTCTATGAATGGAACTTAAGTCGATTAAACAACTGACGAAAGTAGGTATTCCGTGCCGAGCCGCTCACATTTTTCACCGTTGTTAGGATGATATTCCATTACAAGAAATCGGTTATACTGTATGGCAAGTAAATACGTGTCAATGAGAAATACCAATTCACATCAGTATAAAAATACGTATAATATTTTTATTCGTTTTTAACTCATTAAACACACGCGTGGGCTGTTTAAAAGTACTTACGGCGGATACTTGGACATCGGCGGTTCTTTTAGAAATCACTGCAAAAACATAAACTAACAAAATATAAAAAAGTAAATAAAGAAGAATCGACAACGAAACTTCGCCGTTAAATGTTTCACACTGACTGAATGGACGTGAACGTGAACGAGAAAGCGGTAGTGCTCCGTCCGCGAAGTAATCTACCAACCGAAATTTGCACGCGGATCTTTCGCGCATACGCCTTTCAACTGCACTGGAACTTTGTTACGAATACTATACATATACTCGTATGCATAATGCAGTATTTTATGCAACGACCAGATTGAGAACTGTCATTCATAAAATGCATATTGAATCAAAAGTTTTATTATGTGCTAGTAGCGAAATTATTCAACCATTCATGCAATATTTTGAAGAAACAAACGTAAATATTAATATACATATTTAAAACTAATATTGTTTGTTGTTTTTATTAGTTACCAGGGGCGTAGAAGTCGTACGCATTTTTTTTACTTCAAGAGCTGATTTATGTTTTATGAAAACTTATGCCATGGAGAGCCTGAGCCGACAGGGGAACAGCAGAGCTTTTATTACTTCAATTCATTCATATACAATGTGTCCCAAATTTGGCTTACATGCATTGCTATCTCGTAAACCGCTATAGCTACAGGGTGGGTTAAATTAGGAAAGTTTTAGAGAATTTTATTACAAATTTGATGACGTTTTGAAGTTTAGGATATCTTTTGTGGTTTTCAAGATAATTGGGAAAAATCAAAATGGTGCATTTTCAACTTTTGCCCGTAGCTTCTAAACGACTCGTATTATGGTTTTATGGTTTATACATTATTAGGGCACTTTTATTAGAGGAACATTATGCAGGTAAAACGAAGTTTCTAGCTTCAATTGTTTTTGAGATATTGGCATCAACTTTTTATTTTCTTACCGACGCCATATTGGATTATTGTATTTTTGGAAAGATCTTTTTAAGAGCTTTCCAATGATGTATAACAAGGTAAGATTATTATTTTTCTTGAGCTCTAAAAACCAAAATAATTGTTTTTTTTTAAGTAGGCTTTGATTACGCATGGCGGCCATAATGAAACAAAAGAATGCCGCATGTCAACAATCATTTTGTGTTCCTGAATAGTACTTGTTATCATTTTCTCATTGTGCCGAGTTTTTACAAAGTTTATTTGAGTTTTTTATACTACTTAAAATGGAGGGTAATTATTCCACCGAAGAGAATTTGGATATGATAGAACTTTATTTTAAAGCAAATAGAAATACCAAATTTGGGACACATTGTATATAATATACATATACATATATATCTATATATATATATATATATATATATATATATATATATATATATATATATATATATATATATATATATATATATATATATATATATATATATATATATATATATATATATATATATATATATATATATATATATATATATATATATATATATATATATATATATATATATATACAGTGTGGGCCATTTTTAAGGCCAAAGAAACTATAAGAGATACAAAAATTATTAAATGAGCAAAGTTTTACAGAATTTTATTGGTAATTTAAAAACGTCAGCGGCGTGCTTTTAACTTTTTTGGTTTTCGAGATATTTTGAAAAAACTAAAAAGTGGCATTTTCTGTAAAGCCCTGTAACTTCTTTATTTGTATTTTGTTTTAAAATCTATGAACACTTTTTCGTAGTCATTTTTTGTATAGAAAATGGTTATTGCATTATATTTTAATTACGACGTTTCGGTAATCCTTCACCATCATCAACTTTATTTTTAGTTATAAACGCCATATTGGATTTTTGTCTCTTTAAAATAAGCAAGAAAACTCCTATTCATGGATGTATAAAAAGTTTACATTTCCTAAAGAATAACTATCAAAATATTCAAAAATCGATTTTATTCTAGTAGGCTTTGGATCGCCACGGTAACAATATTGTTTTGTAATGTTTAATAAATATTTAATGTAGTAATCCCAAGAAATACGGAAAAATAATAATAAGCTTTAACTAGAAAGCCCACATGTACACAAAAGAATACAATATTTGGAATATTAAACAAAATGATGTCCCTTTTTAGCAACGCAAGCACGACATTTTTTAAAAACACTATTTGTCGGTCGTCTAAGTTTGTTTCTGTTAATATTAGCAAACACTTCCTGAGCTCTCTCTTCGAGTACGGCCAATGTCTCGGGAGATTCAAATTCAAAAACTTCAATTTTAAAAAGAAATCCAAGGGTGTAATATCTGGCGACCTAGCAAGCCATGATGTAGGATCACCATTGGAAATTAATTTGTCCCCAAAAGTTCTTCTTAATAAATCTGCTGAAACCAAACATTATGAAATTCGTATTGTGCTGCATCTCTAATTGCTGGTAGAATTTGGTTTTTTAGTACATCTAAATATCTTTTACTGTAATCAAAGTATGCTGGTATGAACCTATAAGTCGATTGTTTGAAAATACAAGATTATGTATAAAGCAGTTAAACCAGCTGATATGAAAAACTATTTTAACGTAAATGCCACACCAAACGTTCATGCGAAATCGAGTTTGCAACCTACGTTGTGCCAACAATCTAGGATCCTCTATTGCCCAATGGTGAGGATTGTTTTTGTTAAAGATTCCACAGTTACTAAAATATGGCATGGCATTTGTTAATGTACCAGTTACAAAAGGTAAGTCTCCTTAGAAAATCTCCTTCAATGAGTCCTTGAACAATCATCGGCTTGTATGGGTGGTACTTATTTTTCTTTACAATACCTCTAACTGTTTTACTAGGAATGTCTAGCTATGTACTGCGTATTCTTGTCTATGAAGTTGGATTTTCGGTAAAGTAATTTATAACTTGATTGTCACGACTCACGATTGTCTTTATTATTCTTTTTCGGCCTTGACTGTTCGAAACTTCCACACGTTCTTAAATTAACCACAAGTTTTGAAAAATACCTTTGGCTTGGTTGTTGCCTCTCTGGGTAAGTATCAGCGTAATTATTTAAGGTTATAACCGCATTTCTATAGTTTTTAATATCTCACTCAACACTCCAGCATATCAAATTTCTCTTCGTTGGTATAACGCAAAGCCATTTTTAAGAATTTAAAATAAACGATAACAGAAAATAACTGACAAACTCCGAAACGTCAAAAAATCAAACAGTCCAAAACAAAAAAAATAATATTGTTACCATGGCGATCCAAAGCCTGCTAGAAAAAATCGATTTTTGGACATTTTGATGGTTTTTCTTTAGGAAATGTAAACTTGTTATACATCAGTGAATAGGATTTTTCTTGCTTATTTTAAAGAGAAAAAAATCCAATATGGCGTCCATAAGAAAAATAAAGTTGGTGATGGTGAAGGATGACCGAAACGTCGTAATTAAAATCTAATGCAATAATCATTTTCTACACAAAAATTGGCTACGAAAAAGTGTTCATAGATTTTGAAACAAAATACAAATATAAAGAAGTTACAGGGCTTTACAGAAAATGCCACTTTTTAGTTTTTTCAAAATATCTCGAAAACCAAAAAACTTAAAAGCACGCCGCTAGCGTTTTTAAATTACCGATAAAATTCTGTAAAACTTTGCCCATTTAATCATTTTTGTATCTTTTTTTCCCAGATCCCAATACATACATATATATATATATATATATATATATATATATATATATATATATATATAATATATATATATATATATATATATATATATACATATATTATGTATATATATATATATATATATATATATATATATATATATATATATATATATATATATATATATATATATATATATATATACATATATTATATATATATATATATATATATATATATATATATATATATATATATATATATATATATATATATATATATATATATATATATATATATATATATATATATATATATATATATATATATATATATATATATATATATATATATATATATATATATATATATATATATATATATATATATGTATATAAGGAGGTTTTATTTCGGGTCTAGCGGTGCGTGGGAAAAAAAAGAAGAAACTCTTTTTATCTTAAGTGCTCAATATTTCGCAAATGTTTATTAGCTTAATCGGGAGCAACTACAAAAATTATAAAGAATAGGTCCAATTAGAATTATAATTTAACATTAAAATGACAATCAAAAGAATACAATTTTATCTAGATATACACAGTCAATACATACTTAAAAATTACTTACAAGATGGTAGAGTCAATAATTTTTAAATTTTAACATTTCTACTTTACAACAGCTAAAATAATGTGGCGTTTTTAATGATAATATTCATGTCCCAGCAGTTGAATTGCAAAAAAGGAGAACAAAACACATTAGCTACACAAGCCTTATCTAGATGTTAATAAATTGTACGAGGTGAACTATTCTACGGTGTGCAGCTAAAAAGTATTGTTACATAAAATTTAAAAGATTGCAATAAATATTGCTCAGCTGATTGGTATCTGATTTATAATTAATGCAATCCTTGTTCTTTTTTATGGGGTCCATTTCCAAGAATAACCTTTTTTTTTTTTGTAATTCGATTTTTATAGCAGCGTTCTACCGAAATCAGATTAAAGCCTGGTCCATTCTCAACTTTTCTTTTTCTAATCACTTTTGACCTGTTTTTTTGTTTATAAGAAATATGCCCTTTTTTTGCAACATGTTTTTATAATAACCAATATTAGGGAGCAAAAGGCAGGTAGTTCTCAATGAACTTAAGCAAAGGCAGATAATACTCTATATAGAAGATACATCCATTGTTAAATAAAGCACCCCCTAAATGAATGCACAATTGATTTACAATAAACAATCATACATTATAATCTAACAATATTACAATATGTCTTTATATATAGATATAAAACAAGATCACAAGGACAGTCATATCATTTAAAGTAATTTAATTTCCTAAATTTGTTGAAACTAAAATGTAACTCAAAGTCATTATAATTAAACTCCCGCTGAATTCGTATCAGCGGGCAAAACTTACCATAGTTTGTTGAGTGAATGGTATAGAGAAAGGGTCACTATTACGCGTACGGTGGCTGGTATTAAAGTTAAGTATTTATAAGAAATGGAGACAGTCGATATTATAAGCTTTAATATGACACATATCCAGACGCCTAGATTACAGGGCACACTTGAAGTTTATTCTCAAACGGGTTCAATACATAATTTTGATATAACAATAAATTCGTAACGTAACTGTTGACCTCTTCCTACAGAACACATACTGCTACTCAACCATTATCCCTATAGAGTGCCATGATAAATTGGATGATACAAGGGTGTCAAATATTGTAGGTATATCAGATTGTAGGCAACCATTCTTGAGAGATAAATTGAAAATAAATTGAAGCGACCGACTTAAAGAACATACGCGTGCCTTGAGCAACTACATTGTCACTCCTCCAGGACCATACGAGCAGCTCGACTTACATTGATCAATAGATTCGTAAACCGTCGAGACAGATATGTGTATACCGGTAGGTACCGTAGAAAAAAATGCTGCAAATAAATTTACAAAATCCCTGTAATTCTCAGTGTATAAGTCATTAAAAAACACAGTTCTAGGATACCTATTGACTTTTTTAGCATTGTTTAGAAAACCCCAAAAGGTTCTTGGATTATTTTGTAGGTCAGCTTCCTATAATTGCGTTTATTGATCATAGCACATCTGAGAATGTCTTACAGGTAACCCGAATTGCTGACAACTCCGAAATGTTTCCAGTTTCCTGAAAGCGCTCATAAGCTAACTTTTTTTTTGAATAACCAAACTAAAGAAATTAAGCTCCTAAATCACTTTACAGGGACAAAAATGGAAATGGGATGATACAACATTGTATAACTGCCAGATCATTACCATACTTGTCTAAATAGGTATCCCAGACTACAAGAGGTAGATAATTATTAACGGAAAACATATCGACACTTTTAAAATCTTAACACTTCAAGTCTAATTTTATAGGGTTCAATCTGTTAAAACCGAAAAAGTCACAAGTATAGGCAGAATGATGGTAACTGTTGGGAAGCAATAAATCATCGGCTACTGTAAGTATATAATCACGTACGTCTGAGAAGCACAGATCAAAAAAAACTCCATTTGAATTTGGGACATCAATTATTTGATAAAAGTTAAGATATCACATGGTATAACCCACAATATATGCGACGAACGTTGTAGATCCAGCCAACTGAGCGCTGTGAACTTCGTTGGGACATGCAGCCTCCCGAAAATTGAAATATTCAAACATCTCTAAAGAGTAGTCTTTATAATTAGATTTTATTTCACCAGCTGTGTGGCAGAAGTTTTCTTGTTTTCCGTGGGCGGAATATATACTGCTCCAAAGATAAGTTCTTCGTAACCATACTAACAACATAAAGCTGCTCAACACCGGTTATCGGAATTTTTATATGAGTAAATTTAAACTTTTTATTAACAACAACCATGGCACCACCACCAATGTGTTTAATGCTGGTGTGCACATCTCTGTGAATTCAGTTAGTTGACTAGTCAGGTAGGTTTAGCTCACCAGGAAGAATGTCATTGGAAAGTCTAAGATATTATTACATCTTAATAACATCCACTTACACCACGCTCAAATTCCTTCAGATTGGTCTGCATACCACCGCAACGTGCTTTGTTGTTTTTTGGTGGTACCTTAGTTTTCATAATTCTCGGAATGCCCTGAAAGTATCAAATCAAATAATTCTCAGCCCGATCATTCTTTAGGAAGGTTTTACAGATTGTTTTTTTTTAGGCTATTGTCATGTTTGCACTAATACGACCAGATCATTGCTTTGTAAAATAACTTCCGTCCAAACGGCATCATAGGGATAGTAATAGGGATCCATTGAAAGATTTTTGCGTTGCTAGGTTTAATTTCACGGCTGATGTTGCCAGTATATATCAGTTTCGTACCTCCGAATTGAGTTAATATTTTGATTAAACGGTGACACGAATGATTAAAAGTTTTTAATTGATTTTTAAGTGATAATGAAATTAATTGACACGCCGGATACTACAGAAGTACCGAAAACTGTCGAAATCGGACTTATGCTCTCAAAATACAAATATGAAATGCAGTACAAAAGTTTCATGAATTGGCGCAACAAGATAATTATTAGTTTCCTTTTAGCAGAGAAAATTTTTTGTGTCTGGGGCGACTACTTTATAGTTGAAAAAAATATTATTGACAAAAAATATAAGAAATTGAACGTGTTTTCCTATTGTTACAAGTGATAAACGCCTTTGAAATTTTTTCTTTTTCGTTTTCAGGGAGCAGTTTTATCCTAATACGCTATCCTGCGTACAGATATAGCTGAGGTAATTGTTTTGACATGGAAAAATTGTCATTGACGTAGATATTGCATTTTTTTTTTCGTTTACCTATATTTTGAAAAACGCATAATATTTCGAAAAACGGCGAAATACCTCAAATTTATTTTATTTTTTGTACTTAAATTTTTTTTCATCACACAAGGTAGCTCTAAAATTAAGATGTAGTTCCCTGAAAACAAAAAAAATATTGAAGAAACAATTATTATATACAAAAAAAGAAGTATCTTTTTTTATAAAAAACATTTTTTTAAATATATAGGGGGCTACCTGAAAAAAAATATATTCCAGAAAAATTAAACTTGCCTAAAAAGGGTGAAACACGTGAAATTTATTTTATTAATTTGTATATATAAAAATGTTTTCCACTACGCAGGATAGCGTATTAGGATAAAACTGCTCCCTGAAAACGAAAAAGAAAAAATTTCACAGGCGTTTATCACTTGTAACAATAGGAAAATACGTTCAATTTCTTATATTTTTTGTCAATAATATTTTTTTCAACTATAAAGTAGTTGCCCTAGACACAAAAAAAAATCTCTGCTAAAAGGAAACTAATAATTATCTTGGTGCGCCAATTCATGAAACTTTTGTACTGCATTTCATATTTGTATTTTGAGAGCATAAGTCCGATTTCGACAGTTTTCGGTGCTTCTGTAGTATCCGGCGTGTCAATTAATTTCATTATCACTTAAAAATCAATTAAAAACTTTTAATAGTTCGTGTCGCCTTTTAATAAAAATATTAACTCGCCCGCAAAAAGATAAAGTGGAGAATTACGCGAATTAGAACGTGTATTTGTTTAGAAATATTTGTATGCGTAATCCAATTCGGAGGTACGAAACTGATATATACTGGCAACATCAGCCGTGAAATTATACCTAGCAACGCGGAAATCTTTCAATGGATCCCTACTACTATCCCTATGCCGTTTGGACCGAAGACTGTTTTTATAGAAATACAGGATAGAGAAGTGCTTTCAAATAACATAATAAGAGATAATTTATCTAAACGTTCGACCGAATCAGTGGAAATGAGAGTTCAACATGACATTGGCCAGGGTGAGGATATTTTAGTTAAGACTGGAGTTACACCTGGGATTTTTAAAACTAGACTTAGACGTCCATAATAACAAAGCGAGACCACTTAAAGTTATTTTACAAAGCAATGATCTGGTCGTATTAGTGCAAACACGACAATAGCCTAAAAAAACCATCTGTAAAACCTTCATAAAGAATGATCGGGCTGAGAATTATTTGATTTGATACTTTCAGGGCATTCCGAGAAATATGAAAACTAAGGTACCACCAAAAAACAACAAAGCACGTTGCGGTGGTATGCAGACCAATCTGAAGGAATTTGAGCGTGGTATAAGTGGATGTTATTGCGATGTAATAATTATCTTAGACTTTCCAATGACATTCTTCCTGGTGAGCTAAAACTACCTAACTGAATTCACAGAGATGAGCACACCAGCATTAAACACATTGGTGGTGGTGCCAGGGTTGTTATTAATAAAAAGTTTAAATTCACTCATATAAAAATTCCGATAACCGGTGTTGAGCAGCTTTATGTTGTTAGTATGGTTACGAAGAACTTATCTTTGGAGCAGTATATATTCCGCCCACGGAAAACAAGAAAACTTCTGCCACACAGCTGGTGAAATAAAATCTAATTATAAAGACTACTCTTTAGAGATGTTTGAAGATTTCAATTTTCGGGAGGCTGCATGTCCCAACGAAGTTCACAGCGCTCAGTTGGCTGGATCTACAACGTTCGTCGCATATATTGTGGGTAATACCATATGATATCTTAACTTTTATCAAATAATTGATGTCCCAAATTCAAATGGAGTTTTTCTTGATCTGTGCTTCTCAGACGTACGTGATTATATACTTACAGTAGCCGATGATTTATTGCTTCCCAACAGTTACCATCATTCTGCCTATACTTGTGACTTTTTCGGTTTTAACAGATTGAACCCTATAAAATTAGACTTGAAGTATTAAGATTTTAAAAGTGTCGATATGTTTTCCGTTAATAATTATCTACCTCTTGTAGTCTGGGATACCTATTTAGACAAATATGGTAATGATCTGGCAGTTATTTTGTCCCATTAAAGTGATTTAGGAGCTTAATTTTTTTAGTTTGATTATTCAAAAAAAATTTAGCTCATGAGCGCTTTCAGAAAACTGGAAACATTTCGGAGTTGTCAGTAATTCGGGTTACCTGTAAGACATTCTCAGATATGCTATGATCAATAAACGCAATTATAGGAAGCTGACCTACAAAATAACCCAAGAACCTTTTGGGGCTTTCTAAAAAAGTCAATAGGTATCCTAGAACGATGTTTTTTAATGACTTATACACTGAGAATTACAGGGATTTTGTAAATTTATTTGCAGCATTTTTTTCTACGGTACCTAGCGGTATACACATATCTGTCTCGACGGTTTACGAATCTATTGATCAGTGTAAGTCGAGCTGTTCGTATGGTCCTGGAGGAGTGACAATATAGTTGCTCAAGGCACGCGTATGTTCTTTAAGTCGGTCGCTTCAATTTATTTTCAATTTATCTCTCAAGAATGGTTGCCTACAATCTGATATACCTACAATATTTGACACCCTTGTATCATCCAATTTATCATGGCACTCTACAGGGATAATGGTTGAGTAGCAGTATGTGTTCTGTAGGAAGAGGTCAACAGTTACGTTACGAATTTATTGTTATATCAAAATTATGTATCGAACCCGTTTGAGAATAAACTTCAAGTGTGCGCTGTAATCTAGGCGTCTGGATATGTGTCTTATATTAAAGCTCGTAATATCGACTGCCTCCATTTCTTATAAATACTTAACTTTAATACCAGCCACCGTACGCGTAATAGTGATCTTTTCTCTATACCATTCACTCAACAAACTATGGTAAGTTTTGCCCGCTGATACGAATTCAGCGGGAGTTTAATTATAATGACTTTGAGTTACATTTTAGTTTCAACAAATTTAGGAAATTAAATTACTTTAAATGATATGACTGTCCTTGTGATCTTGTTTTATATCTATATATAAAGACATATTGTAATATTGTTAGATTATAATGTATGATTGCTTATTGTAAATCAATTGTGCATTCATGTAGGGGGTGTTTTATTTAACAATGGATGTATCTTCTATATAGAGTATTATCTGCCTTTGCTTAAGTTCATTGAGAACTACCTGCCTTTTGCTCCCTAATATTGGTTATTATAAAAACATGTTGCAAAAAAGGGCATATTTCTTATAAACAAAAAAACAGGTCAAAAGTGATTAGAAAAAGAAAAGTTAAGAATAGACCAGGCTTTAATCTGATTTCAGTAGAACGATGCTATTGGTGGAGATACTTCCTACTGGGTGTTTAAAAATATCGGTACGAAATCCAGAATTTCGATTTTAGAGTTTCATACAATGATAAACCAGAGTTACACCGGTGTCGTCTGCCTATAAAATGTGTATAAAAATGTTGGGTTTTATACCGAGATTTCTAAACCCATTGTAGAAAGTAACTCTAACAGCAGCGTTCCACTGAAAACGGAAGCCTCATCCTTTCATAACTTTTCCTCTTTTTAATAATTTTTTTCCGTGTTATTATAGAAAATAGTCTTTTGTTGCAACATGTTTCTATTGACCCTTACGGAAGCTTTATAACTTTTTGTCCAGGAGTGTATAATATGAATAATTTTATTTTTATTAATTTTTTAACATTTTAACGATTCGTGCATTAATGATTAAGTTCTGTGCGTTGTAATGCTTAAATAAATACATTTTTTATATAAGTCTGTTAAAGCAAATTAACAATATTAAAACTACTTAAAATTTAATATCACATCCAAAAATAATTTCACTTTTATTACAGGCATAAAATTCATCGAATAAAGTGCTTTTTATATAGGAACATTTTTACAACCGATTTCAATTTACTAATTGGCACTTCACGTGATGGATTGATGACAAAAGAACATAATTAAATGTTTTCATTTGTAGACATTTTTTCAGATGCATAGTTTGTCTTCTTTCTGGTATAATATTATACATATTTAATATTTAGTTATATGTAGAGAAATGGTTCTGTAGAGAAATGGTAACACATATTATTATATACTGTAGTTTCAAACAATTTTATTGAACGCCATTTTGTTCCACGATATTGGATTCGTATCAATATTTTGCCAGTTTCTACCTAGGCCACACTAGATTTTTGTACATAATTTAAAATACAGTGAATAAGTAGTTTTTGCACTGGAGACCGCCATTTTTTCCGTTATATTGAATTCGTACCAGTTTATCCTTGTATCACATTTATTTTTTCTGCAAAATTTAAAGTCAACTGATTAAGACGATTTTTTAAGCTGATTTTTTAAACATTTTATTTGACCACCGTTATGTTAATCTTGAATTCGTACCACTATTTTACCAGTCATCCTTAATGCTTTCACAAAATTTAAAATTATTCCAATAAGTAGTTTTTCAGGCTGCTGATTTTATGATTGTTTTATTAGGCCGCCATTTTCTTTTACTACCTTGGATTCGTACCAAAATTTTACCAGTTCATTCCTATGTAACTCTTGATTTGTGTGCAAAATTTGAGGTAAACTGGATAATTAACATTAACATTTTACTAGGCTAGGCCGCCAAATATTAGCAGGTCATCCCCATACATCCGTCAATTTTTGACCAAACTTTGAAGTCAATCGGGTAAGTAGTTTTTACCTACGCCGCAAAATGACAGAGATACCGACAGACAGACCGACGGAAGAAAAACATATTTTTGGCATCTAAGGACGCTAGAACGTGAATATAAGAGTCCAAACAATTTATTTGGAATCGACAAAAAAAATGTTTTTCGGCATCTAGGGAACTTGAAACGAAAAGATCTGAAAATATCTCGGAGGTGATTTCTTACAGGATTACATTAATTCCCTTTTACGAAAGCAATAAAAATTGTATCAAAAAAATAAAAAGTCCTAAAAAGTAAAAAATAATACTTTAGGCTGAATATCTTAATTAATAATTACTATTTACTATTTTCAAGATGGATTAAAGTCTTATTTTTTACTTTTTAGTGTTTTTTATAAGTCGGTTTTATTTTTTTAAATCAAATTTTTTATTTCACTCTGGTTCTGTTTATTTATTCAGCTTCATTGTTAAAAATTAGCTTCAAAGTTTTCGAAGCCTAAAATTAAGTTAAAATCTTGGACGTCCTAAATAAAATAAACAATTAATGGAGTCCAATGCATATACAATGCTTCTAGAATCACGGCAACTAATGTAATATATAAAAAAATACAACTCATCCAAATGTATATATATTTATAAAGAATCAACAGCAAAATATCAAAATTATTAGACGAATTGAACTCCGTGCCCTTAAAAATCCCGATGGTCAATCCATCTCGGAATAATCGGTATACGTACATAAAAAAAATCGGTAAATTTCCTTTACCCGGAACTTCCCTCGTTATAAATCTATCCTTTTATTAGCCAGAGTAAAGTGTAACCCAACTTAGTTCCTCACACAGTCATTTAGTATAGTGTCTTTTCGAACATTTTTATTGAGCGCCATCTTGTTCCACCATCGGAATCGTACCAATATTTTACCAGTTTCTACCAATGCCACCCTTTTTTTTTTGGGCATGATTTAAAATAAATTCAATAAGTAATTTTTACACTGATTTTTTAAGACCGCCATTTTGTATCGTCATTTTGAATTCTTACCAGTTAATCCCTGGATCAAAATCAATTTAGCTGCAATATATAAGTCAATTGAATAAAAAAATTTTACATTGATTTTTTGGACATTTTATTTGGCCGAAACTTTGAATCGTCGTCTTGAATTACCAGTGTATCTCACTTAATGGATGCCTAAAATTTAAAATTAATCTAATAAGTAGCTTTTCTCGCTGATTTTTTAAAATAATTTATTAGGTCGCCATTTTGTTTTGCTGTAGATTCGTACCAAAGTATTACAGGTTGACTCCTATATGTAAAACTTGAATTTTGTGCATAATTTGGGGTAAACTGGATATTTTGTTTTTTAATTCACTAGTCCGCCATTTAATTTCGTCATATTGGATTTTTACCAAAATATTACCAGGTCATCCCTTAATTTTTGACCAAAATTTCAGTCAATCGGGTAAGTAGTTTTTAGCTACGCCGCGAACTGACGAAGTGAGAGTACAGAGACTGACTCTTGCTTTATGCCGTTTTTTTTAGTTTAGTGTATTTTCAACAATTAAATCTAGCCATAAAAAATGTGAAATTATACCTTACGTCATTTGAATAGTATTTAGAAACATACAGGAGATTCTTTTAGAAACTTAAGAACATTTAATTGAATCTGTGGTAACTTAAAAGGTAATAATTATAATTTCATTAAAACTACAAATATTATTCAAATTGTAGACCATTATGTGTCCTTCAACATACATAATACACCAGAACAGAAGGAAAATATAAAATAAGGCAATAGCCCAAGGGTTTTATGGTTTGGACAAGGGGCTCACCTTCCATCAGTGTATATCACTCGGGTTCAGAATCTTTTTAATTGGGTTCTAGCGGGTGCGGGGGGCACGGTCTGAAGGGAAGAGTTGAATACAAAAAGAACCGGCACGGTGCACGTGCGGCCACGCATTGTCCTTGTCCTTACCGAATATTTAGTATCCCGAGTGTTAATTCTTAAAAAAGAATGTTATTCGTCTGATCCCCGCATTATAAAATATTCTTAGTTAAACAGTATCAAGAATACAGCTATATATAAAATTTAGGGACTTGCTTATTACTATTAGAAAACTAAAATAAACTGCCCGACCCCATACGAATGAAGCCACCCTAAAATTTTGTGTATTTTTAGAACACCATAACTCTTAAAAAATTGGCAGAAAGGAAAGTATTGTACACAGATCGATAGATAATTCTGTCGTTAATGATATAGTTACATTATAATTTTAAAGACTTTTAAGTTTATAATAAAATGTGTTAAAGAAGCACCTTATAAAATCAACAACATATACACTTTTCCTATTTTTGTAAGATTTAACATTTAATTAAACCAACATATTTAATGTATACCCTTCATGATTAGCTGGGAACCTTTTACAAATTTTAAATATCCCGCGTTTCGTCAAGAAGTTATATAAAAAATAACAAAAATGAGCATTTTAGATTAATTTTGGGTGTTGCTTTTTACATATAGAGATATGTTAAAGTTTTTGGTCCAGAACATAAATAATAAAACACGTCATATGACATATTAAAGAATATACTTTAATACATATATTGTTTTAAAATCTTTGGCTGACATTGATAAAGTCTCGATAATTTTTAATTTAATGAGATAGCTAGAGATATAAGTTCCCCCATGTAAGAGAACTAAAATTAGATTTAAATTATAGTCAGTTATCTCGAAACGTCTTTACTTTAGTAATTTACACTGTCCATAATGTTGACATATGGGAAACTTTTTTAATATTGATATCTCAGAATACTTTATTCGTGATAAAATTTGATGCATGAAGAGAAAAGAGTCTTGATCATAAACATAATAACAGGGAGACGGAATTGTTTTGATTTGAACGCACTCAAACATTGTCAAAATTATCGACATAATAAATATCTATGAACAAAATTTATACTTGCTAATAATATCAAAATTAATTTTTAAGTAGTTCTAATACTGTAATAATAATTTCTGTAATATTTCATTAACTATATATACTTATTATCAAAAATAATTATTTAAAAAAACCTGCTTATATTTAAAACAATGTCATTGCTTAGAAATCGACAACTAAAATCGTAAATGGGTATTGCATTGTTTTTGGGCTATTTTTATGATTTTTGGGTTACTTTCGATAATTTTTGGAACTTTTTAACTTCTAACGTCTCTTTTCTTGGGTAAGTCAAAATGTTGTTGTTTTTCTGTATTAATTGGCGTACGAGATTTTATTAATCTGTAACTACGGTTACTACTTTACGATTTAATATGACTTGTAATTTCCATTTTATCGTTCTTTAGTAAAAAAAATAAATAAAAAAAATAAAATATAAACAAACAAAAAAAAAATTAAAAAAAAAGGAAAAAAGATGGATGCATGTCACATTCAACAAGCTGGCTAGTTGGTTTCTACCAGTGCCATTAAACTTATATACACACACACATACACATCGTTCTGTAAAAAGCAAAATTACATATCTGCACTTTTTTCCCTAAGCTACATATCTATAAATTCAGAGACAAAACCTATGAAGTAGAGTAGACACAAAAAACAAAGGTATAACTCTTTTTACATATTTGACTTAAAAAATATACATTTCTTAAATAAAATATTGAGAGATATTACGTTGTTTTCCATTCAGAACAAAGTAAACAAAAAATAAAGGAGCTTAGGTGTGCGTTTTTATGCATATTGTGAAAATAATAGATTAGGTATGTTATTAAATTTACTTGATAACAGATTTTAACTTTGATAGTCAGTTAAACGATTGTTATACAAATAGGTTTAAACATATTACTATAATGCCAACGGCAAGAAGGATAGATTTTTTCTTTGTCACACTTACTGCAGTACATGTTTATTTACTTTAAACATTGCATGAAAACATACACGATTTTATGAATGAAACAGCACAAGATGTTAACCCTGCCTGCCTATTATTATGTCTATGGTTTTGCATGCATACAGGGTGTTAAAAAAACACAAAAATCCGAAATGAGCAGATAAACAGTGGGGTTAAATGACAAATTATTAAAAAAAACTACTTCAAAACATTTTTTAAATTATTAATACAAATATTTTGACCCTAATTAATTTGCTTTAATATTTTAGAGGATTTTATAAAAATTATCAGTACTGTTTTTTATAAAACTCTACATTAGAACAAAATTATTAATAACATCTCAAACGTTTAAGATAGTTGCAATTGCAAAGAATTTAATTCAACAAAATTGAATTATATTGATTCATTCATGCACTATAGAGGAAAATTTGGCATTTTTTGCAAACAGCCGTTAAATTATATTTTAAGTACTTTTTCGAAATGATTTTTTTTCGATATTTTGTCATCTCGATCCACTTTTTGTGTGGTCATGTCGGATTTTTTCCCACTCTTTGTATATCTAGCCTAAGATGTAATATTGCTAAAACTATTTTTTCTTTATGCACCAAAATTTATCAACATAAATTTCAAATAGTCAATAATACGTTTCTAAATAACTGATTACATTTTGATATACTTTTAGTTTTCCTCCTAGTCTTTAGAGCTTCGAAAATGCAAATTATTGCAAATTAAAAGGCAACACACAAAATGTATATAAAAATTCACATTTTTATTATTTTTGACGAAACCTGATAGTTTTGATACGGTACTTCTTTAACACCCTGTATATTAAAAATTTGAGTTTGCCTACAAAAAATCTATCGATCTTTATGTGTGAGATTTTTGCAGATCTTTTCGAGTTATCTATAGATGTTTCGGGATTTTAAACTTTATTTCTATTGTTTAAGTTTTCGCTGATCAACTAAGAGAAATAGCCCAACTTCAAAGGAGTTAAATAACAGATTTAAAATAAATTTGTTAAAGAGTATACATCAACAGTTAAAACAATTTAATATAAAAGGTAGGTATAGAATATATAATGCCATGAAAAAATTATGCAATGTATGATTACCCGTATAATTTATTCCAAAATAATATTTTCACCTGTTACGGGAATTTTTACTGTCACCATGACATATACCTTAAATCTGCGTTGGCCAAAGCAAACCTTACCTAGTAATGTATTATTTCTACTTCTTTATATCAGACACGATTTAAAATTATCATAATAAGTATGATCGACATCCAAGTAGGTTACAATGTAATAAATCGATTTAGTATATTTTCCAACATACAGTCCATTGACGAGAAGCTCGGGGTAACAATATAAGTGGTGAGATATCTAAGTAAATCAACCCGAAACTAACCAAAAAAAAGATAAATATCTTTTCTGGGAAAATTGTTAATTGTTAAATTGTAAATTGTAATAAAAAGCTTAAGAATTGGGATTCGAGTTTTTACAATTAATCGGATAAAAACGAAAATAATTAATTTGCGATTTCCGCAACGGTTGCTGTAAAAATATAAAGAGAAAAGAGAAAAACGAGATTTATGAGCACGTGATTTTGGACAATGGTCGATATTTTCTTGATTTAAAAAATATGTACAGCGTCCAGAGACTTTTCTGTTATGTTTCCAAGGCCAAGACTCCCCCTGTGTAATTCTCAATTTATTTCAGGTTGTTGAGATTAGCCAGCTCTTTTATATAACATTTTTATTGATGTACAAATCAATTTTTTAACAGGTCCCGTACTTCCCGATTTTTTTTGAATTCTGATAATCAAAGTTATTCTAAACCTACTTATCTTGAAGTATAATACTAATGAATTTCGAACATTCTGTAGAGTTTTCCATGCAAACGAAAACAACTGCATTAACATCCAATGATTAAATCTGAAAATCGAATCAGTTACCTTAAAAATGCAATTTTCTGTAATGTTCGGTTTTATTGCTGTAACTTGATCATCTACGATTCGGGTGAAAATTTCAAATTAGCGAACTACCTAACATGGTGACTTTGAGGTCTACGGACCCATTTCGTTAATCTCAGTGTTTTCTAAGATATCTGAGACTCAAATCTTGTCTCGCTTTACACAGCATACTAACTCCCACACAAAATGGGTTTGTACCGGGTTGTTCTACCCAAAAGGCGATTCTTTCTTTTTACAGTCATTGTTTAGAAAATTTTAAGAAATATAATGAAATCTGCTGGCACCTTTTTTTGATCTGTCACGTGCCTTTGATACTGTTAACTACACATTACTGCTTAACAAACCGTTCATGAGGTCCGTGACCCGGCTGGGAACTGGATTAAATAATTTTGTCGGGGCGATATCAATTAACTTGCATAAGAGACATCGGAGAAACTTACTGCTCGGGAGTGCTGAAAAAACGTATTAAATAAAAAGTTAATTAAAAGTACTAGAATTATCTAAATAAATAAATCTTTTTATTTAATATTCGACCAATTTATTTTCTACGCGTCAATTCCCACCCTGGCTGAGAACAAGAAAATGAAATATGGTCACATTTACTCTGTAGGTGTACTGCTATCTCATCAAACGGATAATCCAATAGCACTGACCTGCCATCGCCTGAAAGTCCGATCAATCAACCAACAAAAAGAAGCCGCAGTGCTGTTGTTTTAATAACCACCTCATTACAGAAATACATATTGTATACTAATTTTCATTTCAGCAAATCATTTTATTTGTTGCATATTGACGTGTCAGTAATAACTACCAAACACTATTTGTAACTTAACTCAATCGTCTAATTTTATGTTTTTTAAAATATAATGAATATTCTGGTAATGAATTCAGGACGCCGTTACTCTAAACACCAAATGCAACTGCTGATTAAAAAGCATAAAATATATTTTCTATTTACTTGTGCAATTATAACATTTTTATTTCAGCCCAAGTACCTAAGAGACAGTTAGTTTCCGGCAACCAACTTATACTGTACGGATAACCGTTTTGCTCACACGGATGCTTCTACTAATTTATGAAGTGAAATTTAAACAAAAACTTTTTCTACCATGCTTTTATTAGCTTCACGTCTCTTACTGTTTGTGTGGTTAAAATATTGTAAAGTGCAATTTAAACTTAAAGGGAGGACGATACACTATTTGAACGCACAAGGTTTTAAGTGAAAGATGTTACTCATAAGATGATGGTCTTCAGATGGAGTCATTCCTCCTTCCGGTGGTAGCCAACATAAATGTTGGTATTATACTTGGCTACCACCGGATAGGACCATGGATGGTTCGAAAAGCATGCAATTAATACTGCCCAAATCAAACCCAAACTTTGGCTTAGTTATCTGGATGATACTTTTATTATTTTGAGCAGCAAACATGTATTAAGTTTACAAAACAAAATTCCTATTTACCTTTTCTTGGCGGTCTTGTTAAACGATCTGCAGAGAGTTAGCAATACTATATCAAAATTACAAAATGATCATCACACTATTACACATTCCGATCTAGAAGAAACATTTTCGTTCCACATGATATTCTATATTAGGCAAATATTTGAACAAATTTAGAGAATATCCAGGGATTATAAAAGCAAAACCGCCCTTAAATTAGGAAATACATCAAGAAGTCTTCTGACGAAAACTGAGCCCAACGACCTCAACAAGAAAAAAGAACGTATTTACCAAATCCAGTGTGAGTGTGGTTCCCTCTTAGTATATACATATATATATATATATATATATATATATATAGATATATATATATATATATATATATATATATATATATATATATATATATATATATATATATATATATAATATATATATATATATATATATATATATATATATATATATATATATATATATATATATGTATACATATATATACATATATATATATATATATATATATATATATATATATATATATATATATGTAAAAAAATGGTTCACAAATAACAAAATGTCCTAAATTTATTAGATTTTTTAAGTTCAAACCTGCATCATCTAAACAGTTGATTTCGCGCGAAAGAAGTAAATACACCGAAGAAACGCCTATGAGACTGCTACAAAGCTCGATTGGTGGTGTAAGGCTGATTTTTGCAAACATTTTTAAATTTAGACTGGACGAATTTTTTTTACTTGGTTTTATGCTTTCCTACCTACGTATCGGAACCTCCTATATTCCATACTCGAAGCCCCTACGGCTTGAGAGTTTTAGAATTTCAACACCTCACTGGATATTACTATTGACAACGAACTGCAGATATCCGAAGCCAAACCAAATAAACTGATATACCCAAACACCAGCATTAGTACAGCGCTGTTTTGTTACAACGTCTTTTCAGTAAGTACAAGCTCTATTTCTTAATCTATATCTTATCCTATCCTATTTTGATACAGCGTTTTATCAATGCTTGATCTGTCAATTAGCACTCATTTGCACAATGCTATTTTATTTCAGAGCTACTTTTACTGTGCTATAATTATTCCAGTTTTTTAAAAAGGCATGTTGGCATATTCGGTCCCGGTAGGTAGCGTGCGGAAGGGTATATTCTTAATTGCTCTCATCTTAATGTAAATTCCCTCTCGTACTTTTTCGATTACATGGAATATATATATATATATATATATATATATATATATATATATATATATATATATATATATATATATATATATATATATGTATATATATATATATATATATATATATATATATATATATATATATATATATATATATATATATATATATATATATATATATATATATATATATATATATATATATATATATATATATATATATATATATATATATATATATATATATATATATATATATATATATATATATATATATATATATATATATGTTCAAATACATTTTGACGTGTGGTTAGTTGGTTATATTTATACTCAAATTTTGGCTTTGTTATGTACTGATTTTTCCAACATATGTCGCAATTATTGATGTTTGTCATTCTATCTGGTTTCCCCGAGATACCAGGTCTCAACATATATACGTTTTCCGTGCTGCAATGTTCAATAAGCAATACGTTATGTCTTGATATCGCTAAAACAGTACTTTGATTTATATGGGTGGAAGTTTCAGGTGTAAAGTTAATTTCTTGGCCGATTGTATTTCTAATTCTTAACTGATGTTCAGCAAATTAAGTTGTCACTAGAGTATGCATCAAAAACTATTATACAGCTATATATATCCGTAACGATATTTCACGTAATTTACATACGGATTGAAAGTGTCTTTATGCGTTGCAGAGGTATGCCAAACCACTTTTCTTCATCAACAGCGTAAACATTTTCACCCTCTGGTAAAATGCTTGATGGAACATCTTTAATACCAAAAAGGTAAAAAGTGATGACTTCGTATTTTTTTCAGAAATATTGGTATGGTACTGTGAAAGTTCATATTTAAAGCATTCCTTAAGATCATCTAAACTTTTAGTTGCACAAATAATACTATTAAATAATTGAATTAAAATATAGTATAAGTTGGTTTCCTATTTTAGCCGTTTTATCTATATATGCAATAGGCGATACGCGCTCATTTTTATTTAATTTCAACTACAGAAAACTGTTTCAAATATATTTATTCATTGTTTCACATCCTTTCTCATACGCATTGTGACACCGGTCTTGACGCCATACTTCATAGGCAATGACAGTCGCGCTTTAATGCGATTTTGGTTATTTCGCTGTTGCCAGTTATAAATAATAACTTAATAATTCATTACAGACAATTTTCCAATGTAACTTGTCCAAGAACAAATGGTTAATAATAAAAATAAAGTATTTTATTAACGATTTTCCACTCAAATACAAATTGCATAATTTTAAAGACATCCACTCTTAAAACTTCTTTAAATAATAAAGTATGTATATCAGAAATTTTATGCTCTGCAAAAAATGTAACTTGTGAATTTTTCGAGAAATTTATCGTTTTTGAGAATATTGCAAAAAACTTTTAAAAGGTAACTATGGGGGTGATTTTGAGGTTGCGCCTCTTATCGGATTTTTTTGGAATTTTTAGTCAGTTATATAAAACCCCAAAAGAAACTCAATAGCGCAAAAATTAGCTTGTAGCGAATTTGTTTAGGGTCGTCCACCTAGTTTTACTGGCCAATTAGACAACATTTTGAGTTCATTTCATCCCAAATTTTGGATTCAGTTCTGCTCTAATTAAGAAAAAAAACGACAATTTCTATATTTTTGCTTTTTTTTTCTTTAAAAGAAAGTATTCCATATCACGTAAGTTTTAGTTCTGTTAGTAGATCCCTTTTTCTAAACTTAACTAAGAATTTTGTCCCTATTTTTTTTTACAAATGATACCCGTGTTTATGTAAGGTGTTATTGTTACGGTTAAATGCAAAATAAGAAATTGTTCAAGAAGCAGAATATATATTAGAAGGTATAAATACTTTTAAGTTACGCCTGTCTGTAAATTTCATAAACATGTATCCACAAAACTGTTTTTTTCTAATAGATCAAACTATCACATTTCAACTCTGTTCAAAAAACTGGGTAAGTAATACTGTATAAGATATGTATTAATAGAACCTTCGTCGAAAAGGTTTTTATTGATTTCAACTCCCCTGACGTTTTGGTAAGGTATAATTTACTTTTTTATGCAATCTATTCTGAATATTGGAATTTTATTGTTGCTTAGCTCTATGAGACCAATAACCTCGGTATAACAGAAAACATTGAAAAACATGTTTTTATAAATAAATAAATACTAACCTGATAACGTATATTTAAATTTCATTGGTGTCACTACTATCTTTAAGTATTTTTATGAATCACAAATCAGAATGAAGCATTTAATTGAATGTTGGATTAGAGGTGTCTCTCCGAAGGATAATTAACGACCGTTACTTAATTACGATGATACATGTCTCACATACCTTTTATAACATTTTAAAGCCTTATAACTTAGAAGTAAAACGGCTATTTAACTTTTCTAAATATTTCAATTAATATTCGTTTAATTTCAAATTTAGTTCTAGCGTACAATTAGGACTGCCATCCGTTCTCTTTTCCCTAAACACCAGACTCTTGTTAAGGGTGACTGGGGGGAATGGGGGATTTTTTAAAGCTTTGGTCGGTTTATAGATACGCCAAGATTGTTGAAAAATTACGTATAACCTATAAGCGAGAATCTATCAAATTTGTATGCTCATGAAAATAAAATTGAAAATAATAGCAAAAGTAGGTATCACATAAAAGTTATAGTTGTGGATTTTACCCTTTAAAAAGTGTGTTTTTAAAATATATGGTTGTTACTGATATCGCTATTGTTTGAGGAAACTATTTAATAATGTCCCCAAACAACGGAACGCTGATATTCACAGCGCTTATTTAATTAACTCTCAACTTTTTTAGATTCTGATGATATAATTATCGAAGAAGAACAAATATCTAATAAATTGCCTAAATTTATTAGATATTTGTTTAATAAAAATTCATAATATTTATGTACTAATTTATAGTAAAACAAAGATCCACATCGACTATATCTAGAAACATACAATTGTATTGTTTTTTTATTTTTAAATTAAAAAAAGACTTTTATTATTTTGCAATTATGAGAATCGTTTTAAGTTAGTAGTTTATAAATATACATGATTTGAACTTTTTACAATCCTTACTTCAAATAACCTGTATATGCCGTAAAAAAGTCAAGTTAGCAGCAAATATTACACCCAAATCTCAACTGAATAGCTGATTTCAGAAACGGTCCACTTTTGTCATTTTTGGGTTGCAGATGGGATGGCATTCTAACATCAACATGCTCTATCGATAAAACCAACAGGAACCTAAATTAAATGTTCTAAAAGTATATTACCCAGACTGACCCTTAGTCCAAGACAAGGTGTTTCTGGACCCAACTCAACAGGATCACTATCCAGGAATGTAAAATAACACATTTTAATTTTCAGAATTTCACAATATTAGCCCAGTATATAGAGACATTCCAGCCTACATTAGTTCCAGTAAAAGATTTTTTTTCTAGGATGGTTTGGTATGAAAGGGGGAGCTTGAAACTAAGTTTGCCACCTCGAAAGCTCTAAGAAGAACTTTTGGTTGGTGAAAAACCTCGAAATGTTTGACTTTTGAATAATGGTGTATGGTGTACCTATATTTTTAATGATCAATAACCAATACTTATATTGTAGAATTATTAGTCTATAAATTAATATATATAGCTAAAATATGGAAAATACATTTCGGAGGATTTCAGGGAAAGAACAATAAAAACTTGAAAAAAGTCGGTTTATTTTTCATAAAAACGATGGTAATTACAAGGTTCATTTGATAAAAAATAAAAATAATTAAAAAGTATAAATATCTGTAATAATAACATAAGTATTTGTAATAATCACGTTTTTATACGTTTTGAACGCCCAGGTTTAGCCTCTTCATCCTCTGAAAGATCATTGTCCTCACGGTTTCTGTGTTTTCTTCTTCCTCGTCCAGTCTTCGCGTCAATTAAATCATCATCCACCACATCTATCATATCTGTGACGTCCCCGACAACGTTCTCTTAGATATCAATGGATTGGAGCACGAGGCCCGAAAAGAGTTTCTGCATACTGTGGTGCACTTAAGCCCAGATTTTCGGCAGATGCACGCAGTAATACATCCTTTCTTGCAGATGCAGAACTCTAGTTGCAGAAATAACTGGGGTGCCGCCCTGTGCCGGTTGTTTCTTCATTTAAATAAGGATAAGACCAAGGCTGTTTTGTTTCCACCCGCATTCTCGTGGGTCTCTAAGGTCTTCCCCAGCCAGCAATGAACTTGGTGGAATGTTCTGAAGCTGCGATGGTCAGCTGCATAGAGTGTTGTTGGCAATCTCGGTAATCTGAACCTGGCCTTTATAGACATTTTGATGAAGAGCTGGTTCCTCAATTCATCAATCCCTTGTGTTAAGGTTGCTTCAGTACCATACAGTAGTTTTTCACTGAATGCAAAAACAACTCCTCATGACAACTGACCACCTTACCAGACCTCACCTGACCAGAACAATTATTTTCTTGATATTTTATTACTTACTATGTTGCTGTAAATAACAATTCAATTTAGAATTTTTCCGAGGAGTTTTGGCCGACCTTATCACTTTTGCTTTTCCATTTTACAATAATATCTAACAGAAATTCCGACAAATTCTAATATCCCGAAAAATACATTTAACTTCTTCAAACAACGATAAAAAGTATTATCGAAAAAATTGGCAACTCCTCCGAAAACAAAACACAAAACTTACCCGAATCCTCAAAATGACGTGTCCGAAAAATAGTAACTTGGATGTTAAATTTGGGTTGAAAATACGAAAAGGATTAACTTTCTATTTACCAACAGGATTATATTTATCTCCCAGGTAATATACTGGTATTCAACATTTTAAAATAACGGCACTAACAAGACGGTCGAATTTTGTCATTGGTGCAGATTCGGCTGAAGACTAATAACACCAAGACTAAAACGTATAAAATAACATGTATTGAAAAATTAAAAAATCCATGCTTTTATAAAGTGAAATAAAAAGTAAGAAAATTAAATTTGAACACATATATAAATTTATGACAATAAATTTCGTGCGAGAAAAAATTAAATCTACTATCTTGGTGAAAAAAGTAAATAATACAGGAATTAGTATTACTGGCGTTCCACGCAGTGTATCTATGTTCCAAAATGTATGTATTTTTATATCTGTTTCTAAATTATATTTCTTACTCTTTAATTAAGCAAGAGTTTTAAATCTAAATATTATTTATTTTTAGACAGACATTTATTATAAGATCGTATCTGTACATGGCGTATACTGTAAATGATGAAAATTATTAAAACATTAAAAAAAAACACACTTAATTTGTATTACTCCTGTCCTGTACAGGATTGAGACGTACAATAAAGACAATTTTTGACAATGACATGACAGTCACTTTGGTTATGTTGGTCATCAAATATAATCTAAAAAATATTGCTTTAAAATACATTTTTAATGAACATTTTCACATCCTGAACCAACCTATTTTACACAACATAGGTATCACAGACCAATCGGTCTAGTGGCTCTTGAGTTATGGAGCAGACGGACTCTGAGCTCTACTAAAATCAGGTGCCTTGACTTAACAAGATATATATATATATATATATTAACGAGAATTTGAAAGAAAATACATAATTTGGTAACCACCCGCTACTAAAAATAAAAATACGGCTTACATAATCACAGCCCTAAAGCAAATTTCAACTTTGCATAACTGTAACAAAACGGTGCTCCATGCAAACGATTTTGTGGTTAAAGAATATGACGTAACAATAGCGCAGTACTTTTCTTGGTGCAGTTTCGATGATAAGCGGTATGCTTCCAGATTTCTGCCCTTAAGCGAAATTGCATTCACCCTTTTAGATAGTTGCTAATTAGCAAATGTTTTAAGATGGCCAAAGAAATGTCTTTTGTTCGCAGTATCGAAGAACGCTCGGTGTTGTTGTCAACCCGAAAGAACTGCTCGTTCCTTAGTTTGGCTATTACTTTTCGGATTAAATGGGGTTGTTTTATTTGGCCTGTGCGGCCAAGCGGCAGGTGAGTGCCGGCGTGTGTCCGAAGAACCGCTGCCGTTGCCTGATTAATGCAATGCGCCACTTGGCTCACCTCGCAGCTGCTCTCCCGAACTTTGGTGTCGGGGGAGCGGGGGGGGCGACGGACGTAGGGGTGGTCTGACCTTGAACTCCGCGGCCCGCAGCCGAATTTCGGCAGTTATACACGTAGCTTCTAGGAATTTGCGCCCCTACCCAGTGTATTTAGGCTGTCGACCAACCATTCGGCTCGTTATTGCCTGATAATATACATCAACATTTAAATGAACCGAAATTTGATCTGCATGAAACTCGGCCTAGTCCGGGAGAATCACTATTTGAAAACATCCCTAAAATTAATATCACATTTATTGTTTAAATGCCATAAATAAAAATCCTTTTATTACGAATAGTGAAGTGTGGCCCAATTTAGTTCAGAACATATTTATTTACTAACACCTATGTATATACTATGTTTTCAAATATTTTTATTGGACGCCATTTTGTTGAATTCCCACCCATATTTAACCAGTTTCTACCTATGACGCTTGATTTTTGGGCATAATTTAAAATACATTCTATAAGTAGTTTTTATTTTGACACACACCGTCACTTTGTTATGTCCTGTTGAATTTGTACCAGTTTATCCCTATATCACATTTATTTTTCTGCAAAATTTAAAGTCAATTGAATAAGATTTTTTTTACGTTAATTTAAAAAAAAACTATTTGCCCCCATTTTGTGCCGCTATCTTGAATTCGTACCACAACTTTTAATATTTTAAAAATGTTTAAATATTTTATTAGGCCGCCAATTTGTTTTTCTATCTTATATTAATATCACAATGTCACCAGTTCATTTCTCTGTAACACTGGATTTTTGTGCAAAACTTGAGGAAATTGGTTAATCAGTTTTTTGGTAATAATTTTTTTAACGTTTCACCAGGCATATTGGATTTTTAACAAAATATTACCAGGTCATACCCATATGACGCTTAATTTTTTATTAAAATTTGAAGTCAATCTGATGAGTAGTTTTTAAGCTATGTCGCGAACTGATAGTCAGTCAGACAAACTGACAGCTCCCTACAACAAACCTAAAAATATGTAAAAGCTGAGAGGATGATGTTTTCACCATTCAAATACTTGGCCGCCATCTTGAATTAGTACCACAGTTTTACTAGTTCATCTCTATACCACTAATTATTTATGACACACAATTTGAAATCAGTCCATTCTAAGTAGTTTTTTCGCACTGAATTTTTAAATATTTTATTAGGTCGCCATTTTGTTCCGCCATCTTGGATTTGTAATAAAATTTTACCAGTAGATTTTTAGATAATGCTTGATTTTTGTGCAAAATTTGAGATAAATCGATTAAGTAGTTTTTAGAAATAATTTTTTTATCAGTTCACTAGGCTGCCATTTTGTTTTCACAAATTGGATTTTTAACCAAAATGTTACCAGGTCATCTTTATATGACCCTTAATTTCTGACCAAAATTTGAAGTCAATCATGTAAGTAGTTTTTTTAGCTATGCCGCGAACAGACAGACCGACGCGACGGAATTGAGAAAACATGTTTTTCGGACCCTAAAACGTAAAGATCTGAAAAAATCTTGGACGGTGATTTTTTCACGATTACAATACAATACTTCCATTTTACGAGGGAAGTAAAAATATATCACTGTGAAGGTAACAGAACATTTATGGCCAGAACTGGACATCTACGTAATAATACGTCACAAACCTGGACCCTACCCCAAATTCCTATTCTGACATAAGACGTGAGGTTAAACTTCGAATTGATATGTGTTATGTTTCATATATCAAACAGTCTGAACTACTTATCCCGGAAAACATTAAATACTTGAGATACTTACCACCACAATTTAGACTTTAGTAAAATTGGTCCAATAAGTTATTCAGGAAAATTACTATCAACATATTGTTTTACAGAAGCAGAAATCTTTAATAAAATAAAGGACCTTGATCCTTCCAAGAAAGCTGGCCCTGATGTAATTCCTAGTATTCTTTTGTGACGATGTTGTGAGTCATTGTCTCCGCCTCTCTGTATATTTTTTCAGAGATCCATTAATCTAGGTTCATTTCCTGAATTTTAGAAGTTTTCTACTCTTTTGCCCATTTTTAAATCTGGTGATAAAAGTGATGTAGGTATATAGAGGTATTTCTTTACTTTCACATATACCAAAGCTCTTTGAGGCAATTATCACCGATCATATGTTTTGGTCATTCAGCAACTACCAATCTTGCAATATTTCAAAACTACTTAGTGACATCGGTTGAGGCTCGCAAACAGATCGATGTTATCTACACTGACATATCTAAGGCTTTTGACAGTGTTTGTCATCAGCTTCTGTTATGGAAATTACAGCAAATTCATTTTTGTGGAAAATATCTTAAGTGGATCAAATCGTATTTATTTAATCTTCGCCAGCAAGTCAACATATATGGTTCAGTTTCCAGGGAGGTTCTTGTGACATCGGGTGTCCCCCAGAGTTCGTATGTTGGTCCAGTTTTCTTTTTGCTCTTTATAAATTATATATATTGTTTCGAATTCTCTGAATGTCTTTTATATGCATATATATATGCAGACGACCTAAATTCTTTTCACCAGTCTCCTCAGAGTCCAATCCTCTGCAATCTGATATTGAAAGACTCGTCAAATAGTGCAGAACTAATTATCTCTCTCTCTTAACATCTCGAAATGTAAAGTGCTCCGTTTTCACAAACGTATGAATCCCATACCCTCCACCTACTTCATAGATAACGTAAGTCTTGAATTTGTTCGTTCTTTCACGGACCTAAGCGTTATTTTTGATGAAAATATAACTTTTAATCTACATATTGATAACATTGTATTAAGGGTTTTAGACTACCGGGTTTTATAAAGCGACATACGAAACACGTAACTGATACCAAAGCAATTGGGTGTCTCTATAACTCATTGGTTCGTGGCGTTCTAAAATATTGTTGTACAAGATGGAGTCCATCATACCAGTGTCACATCGACACAATGGAAAAGGAGAAAAATATGGGTTTAGTGCATTTGTTGACCGACTAGTTTTGGCCCATATTGATGTACGTTTTTGTGGATGTAGTTGTGTAGTTTTATTATTTATGTACTATTTTACTTTGACTTCATTATTTATTTATTTGACGTTGTTTGCGAATTCGTACCATTTGGAATGTTTAGCAATCTGTAGTGCACGTTTCTGAAGAGCCACTTGTCCGCTGCGTGCATCGGCTACGTCCTTACATTATTTTAAACAAAAAACTGATTAGTTTTTCGATTAGTATTAAACAAAAATTACGTCTAAACAACATCATTTAGTAGTTGAATTTTTGTTGATTCAAAATGTTAATGTTATATTCTATATATACTGCATTAGTCGTTAATAAATAACTATCGATTACATTTTAAACTCCAAAGCAATCAGCAGTTACTACTAATATTATAATTATCTCAGTAATAAACTTTTATATATCAGATGTTCAAGGATAGATAGATATATATATATATATATATATATATATATATATATATATATATATATATATATATATATATATATATATATATATATATATATATATATATATATGTATATATATATATATATATATATATATATATATATATATATATATATATATATATATATATATATATATATATATATATATATATATATATATATATATATATATATATATATATATATATATATATATATATATATATATATATATATATATATATATATATATATATATATATATATATATATATATATATATATATATATATATATATATATATATATATATATATATATATATATATATATATATATATATATATATATATATATATATATATATATATATATATATATATATATATACATGTATATATATATATATATATATATATATATATATATATATATATATATGTATATTTAATTTAGCGGTAACATGATTTATGAACAGCAGTTTTGAACTTAATATATAATTCGGACTGTTACAAGTATCTGAGAAGGAAAGTTATGAATTTTAATTTTATTATCAATCTTTGTTTAACCCTTTCTACCATTGAATAATTTCCAAATAAAGGCACAGACTCTTCACCAGGATGTAATCTTAACAGATGATCAGAAGCTAATTTAAAAAAGTAAAAAAAAAATTATATATATTTAAATCTAAAGTAATTTTATTTTTCGGTTCCCATATTTCAGTTTCAAGAAATCGGTAAATTCCCTTTACCCGGAACTTTCCCTCGTTATGATTTTTTTGCATTTGTTAGAAATAGTGAAGTGGGGCCCAATTTAATTCAGTATATAGTCCCAGTATATTATATGTGTTACATATACTGTCTTACAAACATATTTATTGGGCGTCATTTTGTTCAATCATATTGAATTCCTACCAATATTTTACCAGTTTCTTTCTACCTATGCCACACTTGACTTTTGGGCATAATTTAAAATACATTCAATAATTAGGTTTTACATTGACACATACCGTTTTGTTACGTCATGTTTATCCTATTTTCGCATTTAATTTTTTTGCAAAATTCAATTGAACATTTTGTTTAAATTCGTACCACAACTTTACCAATTTATCTGTATATCAGACTTAATTCTTGTACAAAAATTAAAATTAATTTATTAAATATTTTCAGGCTGATTTTTTAAATATTTTATTGGGCCGCTATTTTGTTTGCTATCCTGGATTCATATCAAAATGTTACCAGTTCATTCCTACGTAATACTTGATTTCTGTGCAAAATTTGAAGTAAATTGGATTAGTTTTTTTAGTACAAATTTTTTAAACTTTCTAAGTGGTTTTCGTTAACGATCCTCTTGTTGTTATGTTAGAGTGGTGTATTATTTGGGGTTAGGATCCAGTAAAAAAAAAACAAAAGTCATTACCTAGTCCGTTAGTCCGCAGATATTTGCTAACCCGAAATAATCCACCACTCTAACATAACAAGAGTATCGTTAAGGAAAACCACTTTCCAAAAAACCAAAAGATTGATAATATGAGTTTCATGCAGGATTTAAAATCTATATATGGGTTCTGAGGATGCAACAGTAAAGTTGCGAAATGTCGACAATTTAAAAAAATTGTTTTTTTTTCTGGATTCTAAGTCCAAATAACACAGCACTCCAGCAATATATATATATATATATATATATATATATATATATATATATATATATATATATATATACATACATACTTAGGAAATTTTCTTCGGTTTTCGGTCTCAATTTTCTTTTTTTAAAAAATAAAACTTGTTTATTCTTCGGAAATCACTTTAATTTTTATTAATTTCAAATGTTTCGGCCAAAATGCTTTCATCAGTGGGTTTTAAAAAAGGTTACTAAAACCAAGAAGATAATTTCTTTTGTCCCTTTACATTTACATTACACAAAACACTTAAAATGTATTATATGTATCGATATATTAATAATCTTTTATTAATATAATAATAATCTTTTATTAAGCCGCCATCTTGGATTCGCACCAAGATGTTACCACTTGATTCGAACATAATACTTGATGTGTGTGCAAAATTTGAGATAAATTGGATAAGCAGGTTTTTAAATATTTTTTAACATTTCACTAGGCATCCATTTTGTTTCGTTATATTAGATTTTTACCAAAATGTTATCAAATCATACCCATATGACCCTTAATTTTTAATGAAAATTTGAAGTTAATCGGATAAGTAGTTAGCTATGTCGCGAACAGATAGACAGACAGACAGACCGACGGAATTGAGAAAACATGTTTTTCGGCATCTAGGAACCCTGAAACCTGAACATCTGAAATCTGGGAGGGTGATTTTTTTTACAAAGAGTACATTCCTTTTACGAGGGAAGTGAAAAGGGAAATATATTTGAGGGTCATTCGCGTACAAGTGATATTTACAGTGAGAGACAGAGCTAAGAGCATCTATAGAAAATACTGGGTCCAACATAGGTTCAAAAATACTTCCCTGCGGCACGCCCATTTCCGCCATATACCATACCATCAGTGATATCGGCCAGCGCTTTTTTACAGCTATAATGTGGTCATAAAACCATTTAAAAAATTCTTATTTATTATCATTACGATTGCTTAAGTTGCGTGGAAGAATGCTGTTGAAATGATCTTCATCCGAAAAATATTTAGTCAACGGATAAGGTTGGTGCGTAATTCTCAATAAAATAGATATTCTTTTCGAAAAAATACTTTTTTTATATTTCCTCAGTTCTTTCAAGCTGCAGCTCAAAGCAGTTCAAAATAAAACATATAATTGCGATTAGCATGGCTCCAAATTTCTTCGTTTTAGAGACATTCTTATTTCATTATTATTTTAAACATTTTTAAGGATAATTGATTGAAATCCTTAGGTTCTGTAAAACAATATTTAACGTTTTAAATACTCTACAATTATGGGGGAAATTGTTTTGGGTTACAACCTATATAAAACTTCCGAACCTGACTATCCTTGTGCAAAAAGAAGTATTCATTTTGTCCATTTTTAGTATCCTACATTGTTTGCTGACCCGAAGCCAGGATTTTATTTCGGAGGGTGCTTATTCTGCGTTTTTCTAAATACAGCGCATTAGTAATTATTGCAAATTTTCCCAGTTACTATTATTTTCTTGAAGGGTGGAACTGCAAAAGAATTTCTGATGAGTATATTACGATTGACCTTAATCTTAAATCGGAAAAAAATTACGTTTTCCAACTCAGTAATTTTGTCTATGTATACAAGCTAAACTAACCCGAGTTATTTCATATTAATACTCACGTTATTCATCCTTAATGACCCAATAGCATTATGGGATTAATGGGGGTGGAGGCAGTGCGGACTATAGCTACGGGCCCAGGACCTTTAGAAAGCCTAATGCTTGGGTTGTTTTCGTTTGGATATTTAATGCGAAAGGAAGTTAAAGATCGATTAACTTTCTTATTTAATCGTAATTGTTTAATAACAAAAATGCTATAATAGCATGCAATAAATGTACACTTTTAATGAATTAATAAACAATATTTGCAAAATATGAACGTCCTTGTGCTGGGTTTACTCTTGTTAGTATTTTAAAAAACTACATAAATATCTTATAGCAAAAAATTACAAAAACGTAAAGGCAAAAATTGGATAGTAGCCCCGATGAATTAGAAATTGTCATATATCAGTATGTCCCAAATTGGTAGCGGATGTATGGGGATCTCGGAAACTACAACAGATAAAAAAACGGTTAAATGTGGAAAGTTTTAGATACAACTCCTCTTTTCTTACTAACTTAGAACCGTCTGCGGAATGGTACTAAACCATTTTGGTTTGTGAATTATTTTGAAGAAAAAATTGACTTTTTGAAAATCTGTCGTAATTCCTTTGTTTTTAAAGATATTTCATCTGGAAAACCATTCTTGAACCAACTTTTTACACGGAATTTAACTATTAACTCTGAGGCATTTTTTTCCACAATGTAACAACCGTGGTAAACAAAATGAAAATCATAGCAAAAATCATAGAAAAAATATAAAAACATTAATATATATATATATATATATATATATATATATATATATATATATATATATATATGTTAAATGACTTTCTTGCAAAATCACTTTTTAAAAAATTATTTTATTACTTGAAAAATACAAATTTAAATATATACATTTGCACTTGCAAAATTACAGAGTAACGTTTAACAAATGAATTCGAGCTAGACTGAACTTAACTAACTAACTGTATACAAAGAAAAATAACTATTTATATGTTTCGTTATGCTGACTCAGTGGGAACTGTTTACTTCGTTCTTGAACACTTGGGTCAGGACGTGGGTTCTGCTGATGAAGCTTTCTTGGTATAGGCTTGTTTTCGTAAACACCTGCTGTTTATGACAATAGGATGATCTACGTCGTTAACTGATATGTGATACTTTGTTATTGAGATAAGCTTGGCTTTCTGAATAACTGCGTTGGCGGGTGACAGCTGATAGTCTGGGAACCAAGGTTAGCATAACTTGTATGATGAAATAGCTGGTGAGAATAGATATAACAACTCCCCCATCAAGATGAAAGTTGGTACGTGGAAGCAACTTTCAAGCTGAATGTTTGTTCAGGTTAAGTTCTATTTCTTCAGATTCTTCTGTTGGTTCACCAACACGTATGTTTGGTCGCGTTTTTAGAAATATTCTTCTCCATTGTACAAAATTTGTTCTGGACCTTGGTGGAGAAGGTGGGTAGTCATCACTATTGGCATTGACAATTCCAATACTGAGGTTCTTAGGTTTTCTTCTATAACATTTACAAAATATGTACAGGATAATTAGACTGATGATCAGAGCTATGGTCAGGATCGTAAACCAACCGATATGTTTCTTTACGAATGGTTGATTGATTAGTCTGTCCAACTAATCAGAATATTCATTTAATTTATATTGAGCGATATTTAAGTTTTCTGTGTCAATGTGGTGTAACTTAAGAGGCTTCAAGTCTGGTATATGAATCTTCTCAGGATAATCGCTGCAGCAATCATATGGAATTTGGATTGGAACGTTGCTGTAGGTAACATTGTCATAAATATTTACAAATTTCTTCGCTAGAACTTTGGTGCTGCCAATAAATGCACTGCACTCTGGTTGAAGTTTCATTACGGCGTTGGTACTGATTGTTTGGGTAACAACGTCTCTGGAACCACATTTAATAGTCACAGGTAGAGGGTCTGCAACGGCAACTAACCAGGAGTTTTGATTAAGTTCTTGCACATGATAGTCTTTGGCTAGGATAACTGAAACTTGGCATGTTCTTGGAAGGCGATTGATTAATCGTAGTAACTGGGCTTCACAAACAGCGTCACTGTCTATTGGATATGGCAGGATGTTGGAACATATAAGTGTTCGGCTGCTCAAAGATTTACATGATTCCAAGTTGCGAATTGTTATATATAATAATGAATCATCGTTTGAAAGAATGTGGTGAAGACCTGTTCGATTATCCAAAATTGGTATTGGATATAAATGAAAGAGAATATATTTTTCTGGATCAACTAATGGGATTTCGAGAACAAAAATTACTTTTGAATCATATTGATATGCCTTTAGTTCTATGATTTCGAGATATTGAGCCACACTTGAAGGGTGAATTAACAAAGGTAAATTATTTCTTTGCAATGATTGAGATATGTGCTTTAGTGATTCTATTAAGTCAAAAGGCGTAATAATTGAACTGTGTAAAATCCGTAAACGGGCGAAAACAATTGAATTTATAATATCATTCAAAGAATTTTCAAGAAATAAATAACTTTCCATTGATAGTTCGCAAATATTTAATGTTTCTATTTGAGAGGAATAATATTTCAGATCGTCAGAAATATCCATTATTGATTTTCGAATTTCTGTAATATCATTATTGAATGTTTCTTCGTCAATTTTAAGTTTCTGAATAGTTGAATTAAATTCTTTTATTACTGAGGTAGTTATTGAAATTTGATTTTTAACAAGATTTTCGATTTGATATTCATCATGTGTTATTTTTTCTATACAGTCATTAAAATATTCGCCATCAGAGGCATCTAAGTTTCCTGTAATTGCTTTCCAAAATGTTCCTATACCATTAAAAATTCCACGTTTTTCTCTAAGAATATATTTTTTAGTGTCTGCCAATTATCTCTGTATATTTTTGATTTACAGCTCCTGATATTTGTCTAAGGAGACTAATATGTGTTAATACTTCAGATTTAAATGGTTTCATTCGTGGTACGTCTTCGTTGATATTATTAATAAGGTTTTCTAAAATTCTATCATTATTTACAATTGTATCCTTAATTGGTTCTAAGTCTTTATATACAAGTAATGTCCATTTGTCATTAGAGATTCTTATTTTTGCTTCTTCATGAAAGAAGACTCCTATCGTGTTGTTAATTGGACTTATGGAGTATTGGGACTGGACGACTAATGACAGTCCGAGGATGGTCCTGGAAGAGAAATTTGCTCGTAGTATGGTTTTAATCTATCAAAATTTATTTTAGATTTTTGTTTAGTATTAGGATTTAATAAAAGGGCTGAGTTTTGATAAATTTCGAGAATTTCCGAAGGGCCATTAAATTTGTTTTGAGCTTTATTTTTAATTTGGGATTCGCGTACATATACTTTTTCACCTATTTTATATTCGTGAGGATGTTTGGGAATATGTTGATCAAAACGTTCTTTCGCTTTTTCCTTTTGTTGTTTCGTTTTATCACGAGCAGATTTATAAAGACATTGCATACGATTGTTTAAATCACGTATGTATTTTGATATAAGGGTTTTCTCATTATATAGGATTTCAGGGGGTCTAGAAGAAGTATGTCCGAAAATTAGTTCAAAGGGCGTAAAACCGTGGGTTTTATTTTTCGTGTTATTGTAACAAATAACAGCATACGGAAGTACGTTGAACGGATATGCATGTGGGTTTTCGGTTTGATTAGCTCTTATCATTTCGCTAAGTGTAGCGAGAAATCTTTCTAGAGAGCCGTTTGATTGGGGGTGACCTACACTTGAAAATGTTATTTTTATGTCGTATAGTTCAGGTCTTTCATTAGTGTATTATTCAATTCACGGCCATAATCACAATGGATTCGTAGTGGGGTACCATAATGTTGGAAAAATAAAATAATAGTGTTAACGATAGTTTTTGCCGTTTTATCTTCAATTGGATAAGCTTGGGTAAATTTAGTAAGTTCGTCTCGTATTGTCAAAGCATAGTTCCTAGATGGATATTCAAATATATCGATATTTATTCGTTCGAATGGTGTTTTCGGTGTCTCTGTTATCACTAAAGAATTGCTTAAATTTTTTCGGCATATTTTAATTTTTTGACATGTTTCACAACTTTTTATAAAATTTTCTACATCTTTAATCATTCTGGGCCAATTATATTTTTCTTTGATGCGTCTTAAAGTTTCGTTAATTCCGCGATGTAAATTACTTTTGCCTAAATGGTATTGTTCCAATAAAATTGGTATTTGGTCTTTATCTGGGATGGTTACAATATTTGACAAATACATATTTTAATATCTTTGTCTGCAAAGATAAAAGAAAATATTTCAAGAATAGGAAGATCTATTTAATTTCGAGAAAATATATTGACGAAAGGTCAAATTCGTTTTGTCCTGTATAAATAATATAGAAAAGATGTTGGACTACATTTTCTGGATCCAGTAACAAAGGAATTATGTAATATTTCCGATTTTTAACTGTTTTACTAGAGAAAATATTTAGTCTTTGTATTGAAAAATCTGCATTTTCTTCAAAAATGATGTAATTCTCCTAAATTCTTTTGTTGAAAAAAGGTTATTATTTTTTTATGTGATTTATTTAGAAGTTGTTCGTTTGAAGTTTCAATTTTTGAATAATCAATTAAAGATTTTGTTTCGTACATATTAGCAAATGTGTTGTAATTTTCGGTTATTTTTTCATCACCGAAATTTAAATTTGAGTTATTAGATTTTTCGTCATCGTCTTGATTTGTCGCAAAAATAGAGAGTTTAGATTGCAATTTTGCGCATTGATTAAAATGATTAATTTTAATTCTGAATAATGCTTCCGCGTTTTTATTAATCTTACCGGGTTTGTAAATTATTTCATACTCATATTCTTCGAGTTTAAGTCTCCAGCGTGCGAGTCTACTACCTGGGTCTTTGATTGAAAAAAGCCAAGTAAGAGGGCGGTGGTCTATGATTAGTTTAAATTTTCTGCCAAAAAGATACGGGCGAAAATGTTTTACTGCCCATACGATTGCAAGGAGTTCACGTTCAATAGTTGAATAATTTGTTTCGGCTTTACATAGGGTTCTAGATGCATAGCCAATTGGTAAATATTTTCCTACAGGCCCTTGTGATAACACAGCGCCTATTGCAAAAGCACTAGCATCTGTGGTCAAAAGAAATGGTTCGTCAAAATTTGGGTATATAAGAATTGGGTCAGAAATTAGCAATTTTTTCAGCTCGTCAAAAGATTCTTTGCAATCAGAATCAAAGTCAAATTTTATTTCTTTTTTGAGTAAACGAGTAAGTGGTTTAGAAATTTTCGCAAAATTAGGAATGAATCGTCGATAATAACCTGCTAAGCCAAGGAAAGATTTTATATCCTTAGGATTTTTTGGTTGGGGAAAATTTTGAATACATTCAATTTTTGCTGGATTTGTTTTAACACCGTCTTTAGTTATTACGTGTCCAAGATATGCTACTTCTTTGCGTAAAAATTCGCATTTGTCTGGTTGTATTTTAAGATTAGCTTTTCTTAGTCGTTTGAAAACTTCGCGTAATCGATGGATATATTCGTCAATTGTAGCGGAATAAACTATAATATCGTCCATATAGACAAGACATCGTTCATTTAAGATTCCTAAAAAAATATTGTCCATTACACGTTGGAATGTAGATGGGGCATTCTTTAGTCCGAAGGGCATTCGTATAAATTCATAATGACCGTTTTCTACTGAGAACGCTGTTTTTGAAATATCTTTAGGATCTATCTCTATCTGATGAAAACCAGAAGCGAGATCAAGAGTAGTGAAATATTGACACTGTCCAAGTTGGTCAAGTAAATCTGAGATATTAGGAAGTGGATATTTATCACTAACAGTGGATTCGTTCAATTTTCTATAATCTATTACAATACTCCATTTTTGTTTATTACTAGAGTCGATTTTTTTCGGTACAACCCAAACGGGAGATGACCAGGGAGAAATGGATGGTCTAATTATACCTTGTTGTAACATGTTGTTTACTTGCGTTTTAACCTCTTCTTTATGTATTTGGGGATATCTATAGGATTTAGTAAAAATGGGCTGTGTATTATTCGTGTCTATCTTATGCTTGATTTCACTTGTGAAGGAAAGGTTGTCACCTTCTAGATAGAAAATGTCTTTGAAATTGACACAAAGATTTGTAATTAATTCTTTTTCTTCTTCGTTAAAATGGTCAAGTCTAAGCCGAGATCTAATAGTCGGGATTCTATTTGAAGTTTGAAATTCGGGAAAATTGAAATTAAGAAGTGTGTGTATCGAAAATGGTTCTATTTCGATATTTGAAAAATCAATTGTTTTTGGGATTGCATTTCCATTGATAATTCTTGTCAAAAATTCGCCTTTTTGATTGACATGGACAAGGGCATTTGGGAGATGTACTTTTTCTATTTCTTTTCGGGATAAAATAGCATCGGTATTGATTAGGTGACATTTTAATTTGTTTAACTTGTTCTGTTCTACCTTGTATAGTTATTTTATTTTTATTTGCCTCGTATGTTTCGAGTTCTGTTGAAGAGTAATTGTCCTCAACTTTATACAGTGGTAGTGTTTTAAAATTAGTAATAAGTTTATTCTTTAAATCGATTGTACATTCGTAGTGTTCTAGGAAGTCAACACCTAGAATTCCGTCAAAAGCAATGTCTAAGTTGTAAATATAGACTTTGTGAGGGTTACCATTGTTAAAATTTATCAAAGTTGATTCGGTTATTAAAAGTTTTTGTTCGGTAATGCCTTGATTTGATGCATTTTCGGGGAAACGATTTGGAAAGTTCGTTTGTTGCGTCTTTAATATAGTAAAGATTTTTGGGATTTATGACAAGGAAGGGATTTAAAGAAATTGTTGTTCGGGGAAATTGAGTGAGGGATTCATATCGTCTAGCGTGAGAGTTTCGATTTGGGCTTGTATTTGATGTTTCTATAGGGGCTTGATTGGGTAGATGGTTTTGATTTGGGAATAAAAGAAAATTTCGATTTTCCTCGATTGGAAAATTTTGGTAGTCTTCGATTGATTCGTTAAAGTTTAAATTGGGATCTGGATTCTCATAAGAATTGTCGTATTCGTTTTCGAATAAAGTAGAGGGGTCTTCATAAGAAAAGAAGGAGAGATCTTGGTAATCTTGTAGATAGTCTTGATAATAGTCATTAAAATATTTTTCTTGATTGTTATCGGTGCTAACTAAGTGAGCTTTAAAATTGGGATTTTTCTGAATTACTGAGGTCGAGAATAACTAAAATTCGGTTGACGTTGGAAATTATTTTGATTTGATTGGTTATTTGTAATATTTGGGGTTTGCGTATTTGGGCTTCTTTGTTGTTGCATGTTTGGTCTGTGTGACTGAAAAGAATTTGTTGCGGGGCAAACTGGGGTCGCTGGAAATTTGAGTTTTGGGAAAAATTGGGACGTGGTTGTCCGTTATTGGCATGGCATTGATTTGCTGAATGATCAATACTTCCACATTTAAAACATTTTTGTGTTTGAAAGTTTGGTTTTCTCAAAGGTTGGTTGAATGGCTTTGGTGGGTTCGGTTTTGAAACTTTTTGAGATTCGAAATAGGACAATTGAAGTTCACGTCGAATACGTATTTGGGCTTCAAGAAGATCTCTTGGGTTACTGGCATGAATTATATGTCCAATATGGGGTTCGAGACCAGTTAAGAGGGTACTCAGGGACATGGATTCGATCAGGGTTATTTGAGCTTGTTTCTGTTGTGGGGTGAGATTAGACTTTTGTATATTAGCGTGCATTTTTGCATTTAGCACTTGAAGTCGGTTGAGGAAGGTTAAAGGACTCTCATTTGGTAATTGTTTGATACGTTGTAAGTCTTGTATTAAAGAAGACAAGTCTCGCGTATCTCCGAAGTGAGAATTTAAAAGTTGTTTTATTTCTAAGTAAGAAATAGGGTTGCGAGACCTTATTAGCTGCGCTGCTCTTGCACGTAATTTATTTTTTATGTGGATTACTAATAAATCTTTTTGATCGCGCATCAAGCATTGAGAAATGTTTGGAAAAAAATTTGATCACCATCGTATTCAGGAATTATCGAAAATATTTCAGATAATTTATACGGTTCAATTTCGGGTGTCTCAGGGACATTTTGTCTTTCGTTATCAGTCATGGTTGCTCAATATATCACAATATCAAAATGAAATAATATAGGCACACAATATTATATAAAAAGGATACGAACTTAAAATTAAGAATTTAGGTTGATTGGCAGTACATAAAGTAGTACAAATCAACGTAAATTAAAGCAATACTAAAATCTATAAAATTCAAGTTGTTTTTTTTTTCTTTAAATTTTATTAACTGTATAATCAAAATTTAAAACTAAAATATTCTTTTGGATTTTTGAAATTTGTTTTTGTATTCAGTTTTTCGTTAACTAATTATCAAAATTGAAAAATCGAACAGTTTCCTTGAATTTGAATAAAAATTTCAATATTTTTGGAAAATTGAAAAAAAAAAGAAAATTAATAAACGAGATGATTCAGACTTACGTTACTAGTAGAAACATCAGACTTCGTCGTGTTCTCTGCAGCAAATTCTACCAGGGGTTTCACTAGGCGTTCCTAATCCGTAGATTGACTGCGAGTTGGTGACGTCGGGTCGTGATTTTCTCTGTTTTTCTTGGGTTTTCAGTACTTCTTGTATTTTTCTTGTTTTTCACAGGTCCAATGGATTCTTGTTTTTCACAGGTTCTTCTGAACAATGGATTGGGATCCTCCGTCGACAGTTAGAGTGCACAAAGGCTTCGTGTTCTGTTAGACGTTTTCAGATCCTACCGACTGCGCCAGTTTGTTAAATCACTTTCTTGCAAAATCACTTTTTAAAAAATTATTTTATTACTTGAAAAATACAAATTTAAATATATACACTTGAACTTGCAAAATTACAGAGTAACGTTTAACAAATGAATTCGAGCTAGACTGAACTTAACTAACTAACTGTATACAAAGAAAAATAACTATTTATATGTTTCGTTATGCTGACTCAGTGGGAACTGTTTACTTCGTTCTTGAACACTTGGGTCAGGACGTGGGTTCTGCTGATGAAGCTTTCTTGGTATAGGCTTGTTTTCGTAAACAAGTAACACCTGCTGTTTATGACAATAGGATGATCTACGTCGTTAACTGATATGTGATACTTTGTTATTGAGATAAGCTTGGCTTTCTGAATAACTGCGTTGGCGGGTGACAGCTGATAGTCTGGGAACCAAGGTTAGCATAACTTGTATGATGAAATAGCTAGAATAAATATATATATATATATATATATATCCATATATATATATATATATATATATATATATATATATATATATATATATTCATATATATATATATATATATATATATATATATATATATATATATCATATATATATATATATATATATATATATATATATATATATATATATATATATATATATATATATACGTAATATTAATAAATTAGTTTATACCTGTGGAGAGAAACATTTGCATCAAGTACAATACAAATAATTAAACCCATTTAAATATGTTACGATAATAAAAAGTAGATACATAAAACAAATTTAAATAGTATACTTCTAGGAAATTAAAAATTTATAAACGAAAACAACCTACACCTAAATTTAAAGTTAAAAATATCGACCGTTTTTGTCGATAAACTTTTGACAGCTTTCTAAAACCATTCTGATAACTGTTTTCAGGAGGTTCAAATAATAATAAATTTCATTTTTTACATTTCTCTATAAATAGAAATCTAGGCGGTTAAAATACCGGCCCGTTATTCGAAATAATTCTTACACGAAACGTTTCTGTTATGTTATGTCTGGAATTATAGGCAGGGCAGCCGTCCTGTTAGAACCAAATAATGTTAGATTGATTTCTTGGAGCTATTGTTCTAATCGCAGGAACATTGTTGTGGAAGGTCGGATTTGCATAACATTTGATTGCATACTAACTACAAAAGTCATGATATCAATTATATCAGGATTACATCCTGAGATAATCGTCTTCCTGGAATCCTTGTAGTGGTCGGTTTATAAGGATGATATTTACCTTTGGTTAAAACTCTATGGATTGTGGATTTTGGAACGTGTAACTCTCTGTCAGCTACCCTCTTTGAAATCGATGGATTTAGATTAAATTATGGTTGAATATTGAGAATAAGGAGAATAGAAAGTTTGCAAATTAATTATTTGATGCAATATATGCATTTCTTTGCCTCCTAATGCAGTATTCAATCATATCAAATTTTTCTTCATGACACTTTGATTGTTAGTAAGGAAAATAAACATAAACCTTTTTTAGAACTTAATTTACTATATTATACTGTCAAGTGCGAAATAAAAGCATCCTTTTGCATAAGCTACTTGACATTTTTACATCATACTTCTAACTAGAGTTGAAATTTTCTGATCTGCAAATGAAATGTTTCTAATTTTTTTTTAGTTTACATCGTCTTACTACGCTAATAGTATTTCTTCGGTATTCATTATTGATGTATTTTTTAACAATTTAAATAGTTATTACGTAAGTAATAGTAATTACCTTATTATTATTTTCGTAAAACTTACGTTTTGGTACGTTTAATGTTATGTGACATTTCTCGGGATGATATTGAAAATATTCTTAACAAACTTGCCAGATTTTAGTGGATTTCTGCTGATTTTTATTTATTTTTTTACCACGACCACGTATGTTACATCACTGAAAAAAAAACTCCTTCAGTAAAATTCAATACTGCGTCCATAAGAAAAAAAAAGATGATGTTTACAAAAACCGAAACCTTGAAATTAAAGTCTGATGCAACACTTAAATTTGCTTGAGAGTGGTTTTACAGATCTGAATTATTTTTAAAAACAAAAAGTTACGAAGATTTTCAAAAATGCAACATCTTGTTTTTACTGCCCTAGAAAAAGGGAAGTAGTGTAATCGTGAAAAAATCAACCTCCGAGATTTTTTCAGATCTTTGCGTTTCAGGGTCCCCAGATGCCGAAAAAAATATTGTTTTCTCAATTCACGGACTGTCTGTCTATCTGTTTGCGACATAGCTAAAAAACTATTAATACGATTGATTTCAAATTTTGGTCAAAAATTAAGGGTCGTATGGCAATGCCCTGGTAACATTTTGATAAAAATCAAATATGGAGAAAAAAATGACGGACTAGTGAAATGTTAAAAACAATTATGACTAAAAACTATTTGTACAATTAACCTTAAATTTTGCACAAAAATCGAACATTTTGAGAAAATCAACCGGTAAAATTTTGGTTCGAATCTAAAACGGCGAAACAAGATGGCGGTCTAGTGAAATGTTAAAAAAAAATATTACTAAGACACTACTTACCTAATTAATCTCAAATTTTGCACAAAAATCAAGCATTATAAGAAAATTAACTGGTAAAATTTTTGTTCCAATCCAAAATATCGGCTTAATAATATATTTTAAAATTCAGCTTTAAAATACTACTTAATGGGCTGATATCAAATTTTGCGTAATCATTAATTATGGTATAAGATGAACTGGTAAAATTGAAAGTGAAAAAATCACCAGGTTTTACATATCTACACGTTTTAGCGTCCCTAGATGCCAAAAAAATATCTTCGTCAAATATTTATCAATTCAGTCGGTCTGTCTGTCAATCAGTTCGCGGCATAGCACTACTTACCGGATCGATTTCAAATGTTGATCAAACATTAAGGGTCATATGAGGATGACCTGACAATATTTTGGTAAAAATCTAGTATGGCCGAAAAAGTTGGCGCTCTAGTGTTAAAAAAAATTACTAAAAAACTGATTATCCAATTTACCTTAAATTTTGCACAGAAATTAAATGTTATATAAAATTAAGACAGCAAAACAAAATAGCGAGCTAATAAATTATTTATAAAATCCGCCCGAAAAAACTATTTATTAAACTAATTTCAAATTTTGTGCAAGCAACAGTGTGATATAGAGATAAACTAGTATAATATATATAATATATATATATATATATATATATATATATATATATATATATATATATATATATATATATATATATATATATATATATATATATATATATATATATATATGTTGATTTTTACTCCTTTACGGATGGAAAAATACAATGTGTTTTCATTCGGGGTGTACATCCGTTCATTACTGTCGTTCTGAAAAGAACAGTTTTGCTGACGTTTCGCCAAAATCACATTTGGCATTTTCGAAGCTTTCTTTCTCGCGTCCGAATAGAGACTGAAGTGTTGGTGACTGCGACGCTTCCTTTTATACCCCCACTCGGGGCCGAAGGTTATATCTGCGCAGGCGTTGGTCGTTATTTATGTTTTCCGGATGGTGCTGTTGTTGTTGCGCTAATTGCGCTTGAGTTTTTGCGATTTTAGATTTGTCGATTATTGTCTTCCATACTGTTGGTAGTTTTAGATTTGAATAAAAGGGACGAATTCAATTCATTTTTTTTTATGAATAGGAATAATGTATCCTGTTAGTGCGTACATTTACAATATGCTATTCGAAAAATATGTAAAATTTGCTAGATGATGTAGTCAATCTGCCGGAAATTTTCGGTAAAAAGGAACTCCACTTCCTTTTGAATTTTGTTGCTAGAATCACAAAGAAAGAATCCTTCGTTTTGCATTCCACAACGACAGGAAGCCTTATTTTTTGGACGTTTGTTTATTATTTTTGTAATTATTTACCTTTTCTTTTGAGTGTAATCTTTTTTTTTATTAATATTATCTAATTATAAAAAAAAACATTTAAAACATAAAAAAACAAATTTTGTCAATCAAAGTCAAATTTGACCACTAGAAGTATCTTCACAAGGTTTTATCAACATTTATTAAGCACATATAAAATCATGAAAAAAAGTCGAAAATTTATTGTCATGTGCAAACTTATGCGAGATAATGAAAATTTATATACTCCCTGTATCTCTGTTAATATCAATTTTAGTACTAAGGTAAGTTGGGTTAGATCGTCACATTTTAGCTTCTCAGAAATTTGTTTTGGTATTTTGTACATATCTTTTTAAGACACTCTGTAGAATTAGAATTACATTCTGAAACTATATTTCAGAATTAAAAAATCATGTGTCAAATTGGAATTACTATCTGACGTTTTGCCATCGATTGCACCAGTCATCTTCATGGATCTTTAATCGTTATAAAATAGACCGTAACCCATATGTATATGTTTTTTGTATTTTTTTTAAAATTTCAATAGAATTCTTTAATTTTTCGTTTATAAAATCCCGGAACCGATGCTACAACCTTGGTTTTTTTTACATTTATGGCCCGTGGTATGCTGGTGTTCAGCTACAGCAGATGATTAAACAATTTGTTTCTTTTTAATACACCGTTCCTTAAGCCTAATTGATATAGACTTAAGGAACATGATCGCTGTTATAAAAAGAAACAAATTGTTCAATCTGCTGTAGCTGAATAGCAGCATACCACTGGCCATATTATAAATGTAAAAGAAACCTAGCTTCTAGCGTCGGTTCCAGGATTTTATAAAGGAAAGATTAGAGAATCTATTATATTTTCAGTCATACAAAGAAATGGATACGGGTTACAGTCTACATCACACGTGGAAACCGACCTTAACACAGGGTTACGGTTCGGCGAGCAGAAGTTGGGTATAAAAGCCCACCTGAATCTCTCCGAGCTCGGTCAGTTCGCTCTTTACATTGAAGCAGTACGGATCGATTCGGTTCATCCGGCTCCGTACAGTGAAAGTGTGAAAGTGGATATTTTTCCTTACTGGAATTATCACCTTGTGTTTAGTGCAACCAAAAGTGCTAATCACGATGAAGCCAGGAAAGACAACAAAAATTAGCAAAATTTCTACGGAAATCAAATCTGAGAAAAAAATCCACCGTCTCAAGGAAGAAAATCTCAGATTAACCGAAAATCTGAAAACACTGAAGGAAGAAAATCGAAGCCTTACAGACAGGCTCGACAGGCTTGAAAGCCTTCTCCTTACACAAGAAGAAGGGAAGAAAACCAGGCAGCCCACGCAAGGCGAACAAAATACTGCCGAAACCAAGCCCAAGAGGAAAAGGGTTAAATCTCCCCCTAGTGAAAACAGTGAGATTAGTGTAACCCCCCAAAGTGAATCCCCCAATAGTGAAACCCCCAGTGATAGTGCAATGAAAACAACCGAAGCCGCTATAAGTGTAGTGCCCCCAGCGCCTACCCCAAAAATCCCCCCGGTAGTGATTGAAGACGACGGGACCTGGACAGAAGTCCGTAGGAATATAAAAGGAGCAAACATAGACTTCAATAAAGCCAAGGCCTCCGGATCGAGGCTCCAAATATTCCCGAAAACGGCCAGCGACCATAGGGCCCTCACCCGCCACCTTCAAGAGACAAACCGCCCTTACCACACATACCTACTCCCGGAGGAGAAAAGGACAGTAATCAGAGGATTACATATGAACACTCCCATCGAAGATATAGCCCAAGAACTAAGGGAACTCGGCATTACCGATGTCAGCGTCGTCAGGATGACATCAAGAGTCACCAAAAAACCTATGCCATTGTTTCTGGTGAAAACCTCAAACAACAAGATAATGACAATAAAAAAACAAGAAAAAGGACGGCACACCCAATCCCTATGCACTTACCCGGAAAAGTGCGTAAAATGCGCAGGACAACACAGAGCCGACGCATGCCGACTTCCTGAGAAGGACGAAGATGGTTCAAAAAATGCAGTTTGCGCTAACTGCAACCAGAAAGAACACCCGGCCAGCTACAAGGGCTGCCCGAAATATCCTGCCCCTAAAAAGGCACCCGTAGCCCCATGGGCCAACTTCAAAAACACCACCAAGCCTGCAGCCACAAAACCTGCAGCCAAACCCACCTACTCAGAAGCGGCCAAAACTGTTTCTAGTCCCCCAAAGGAGAAGAAGGAGAACTCCCCACCACTAGATCTCCAGGCAGCAATCCTGCAAGCCGTCACCGGAATGATGCCCTCTATTGTGGAAACCATAATTCCCACAATAACAAAAGCTATGGAGGAACAGCTTCGCAGACTCAAATAAGCAATGCCAGTACACCAAAATGAAAGCCTAAGACTCATTTCCTGGAACACCTGCGGTCTAATGGCCAGGAAAACAGACGTCCTAGAACTCCTGGAAGAACATCGCCCAGACGTTCTAGCAATACAGGAGACTAAACTAAAAGCAGAAATAAGGATGACCTTCCCAGGATATCACATCTACAGATACGACCCTCCTGGACGCCAAGCCATGAGAGGAGTCGCAATCCTGGTCAGAAAAGGCGTTCCACATTCCTTCCTGGGGGTTGAGGATGTGGAGCTAGACGCCATCTCCATAGAGGTCAACACTCGTAGAGGCCCGATCAAAATCACCTCTGCGTATCGCTCCCCAACACAGGAGCTGTTGGATGAGGTCATCGAACACTTAGCAAGAGGACGAAGAGCCAAAATCATCATTGGCGACTTCAATTGCAAATCCGAAGAATGGCATTGCACCCATACCAACCCAAATGGTCGCAAACTAACCAGACTATGCGAGGACCACAGACTCGCCATAATAGGATCAGAACAACCAACATACCTCCCCCGTGGAAACGGGAGACCAAACGTGTTGGACATTGCGCTCCTGAAAAACATCAGGGAAGAGCTAGACATCAACACTCTGAACGAGGGTACATCCGACCACAACCCGGTACTCCTGCAACTAGGAGTAAACCTCAACAGAGTAAATCACAACACCAAGAAGACGACCGACTGGAAGGCCTATCAAAGACATCTGAAAGCCGCAATCGAAATCCCTGAGATCCGCGCTCCTCAGGGACTAGATGAGGCCGTAAGATGTCTAGAGACAGCCATCCTGAATGCCTTCCACGAAAACACAGTAGTGGAAGACATAAGCAGGCATCGACAAACCGAGGAGCTTCCTGAAAATCTCAGAGACGAGATTAGGACCAACAGACGTCTCCGCAGGATCTACGCTAGATCCCACGAGGACGAGGACAGGATTGCTCTAAACCGACACTCTCAAAACTTGAGAAATCGGTTACAAGAGCACCGAAACAACAAGTGGCAGGAAAAACTGAGATCCCTAGACACGTATCACCAAACAGCCTGGCAGATGCAACGTGCTCTTCGAATGGACAAACGTCCTATCCCTCCTCTCCAAGGTGTAAATGGCCCAATCTACACCGACGAGGACAAAGCTGAAGCCTTAGCGGATGCCATAGTCCAACAAGGTCAGCTTAACCAACATCCAGAGGAGGACGAAGAGCTCACCGAAGAGGTCCACGACTCAGTTAGAGACCTGGATGCCTGGATTTTACCCCAACAAAATCCACATCCTGTCTCACCCGGGGAAGTTCGAGACATAATCAGGAAACTGAAGGTCAAGAAAGCCCCTGGAGCCGACGGCATCACCAACAAAATGCTGAAGTACTTCCCCAAGAAAGGATATAGTGCGATGGCCAACATCATAAACTCCATCATAAGAACATGCCACTTCCCCAGCACATGGAAAAAAGGCAGAGGTCATCGTCATTGAAAAACCAGGAAAAGACAGGACATTACCACAAAACTACAGGCCCATCAGTCTACTCCCTGCTCTAAGCAAAGTAGCTGAAAAAGCTATAGCCAGAAGACTAAAAGATGAGTCTCAAGAACTAGATGCCATCCCAGATGAACAATTCGGCTTCAGGGCAGGACACTCATCTGAGCAGCAGGTACTCAGAACCACAGAGTACATCACCAAAGGATTCAACAACAGAGAGGCCACAGGAGCAATTTTCCTGGACATCGAAAGAGCCTTCGACAGGATGTGGCACCAAGGCCTGACCCACAAAATGTCGGTGGCTGGATACGAGAGAAGAAATATAAAGCTTATCAGAAGCTACCTAAATGACAGATCATTCACAGTCAAGGTGAATGACTCTCATTCAGCTCCAAGAGGACTAATAGCTGGAGTACCACAAGGGTCAGTGCTGGGACCCATTCTATACTACATCTTCTCTCACGATATCCCAATCGGTGAAGAGGGCTTAACAGCACTCTACGCGGACGACACAGCCATCCTACACCAAAGCAGAAGCACCCGGATAATGGGCAGACGACTGCAAGAGGACATTGATAACCTTCATGACTGGTGTGTCAAATGGAAGGTTAAAATTAACCCCCAGAAGTCCCAAGCAATCCTATTCCAACGAAGGAGACTGGTTCCAACAGCTAGAATCCGAATTGGAGATGTCGAGATCCCTTGGACAAACGAGGCCAAGTACCTAGGGATGACCATGAACAGAAGCTTGACATGGAACAACCATATCAACGCAGCGAGGAGAAAAACTAGACACGCAATGGGTAAACTCTATCCACTGCTCTCTCGAAAAAGTGAAATGGGATTGAGGACCAAACTGCTACTGATCCAAACAGTAGCTAGGAGCCAACTCACCTACGGCTCCACATCCTTCGGATATGCTTCTAAGACCAACCTTATGAAGCTAAAGAGGACAGAAAACAAACTCATTAGGATAGCAGCTGACGCCCCATGGTTTATCAGGAACGAGGACCTGCAGCGTGATCTTCAATGGACACCTATTGAAGAATTCATGCGGCAAAAGGCTACCCGAGCCTTCAGGGCAGCAGAAAATCACCCCAACGAAAACTTACGGGACCTGGTAGAATATGATCCGCTAGCTCCGAGACGCAACAATTGGACAAGGCACAGGAGACCTAGACACGGGCTCCTGCGCTAATATACTCTAGGATGGAAGTGGGCAAATCGAAACTTCTGAGTCTCCGTGCTCCTCAGAAACTAGATCTTGCCCTCTGAAACCTTAAGAGTATCAACAAGAGGTCACCAAACTCCAAGAAGGATTCCCAGGTACCTCAGCTGGCTCCGGCGTGAGTTGCAACTGAACCTGAGGCAAAAGAAGAGGATCACAGGTACCTCAACTGGCTCCGGCGCGAGCTGCAGTTGAACCTGAGGTAAAAGAATACCCCACCTCAGCCTCAGCACTGCCGGATCACGTAACAGCAGTGTCGCTGAGGGCACAGAAGAGGACCAAAGACACGAAGACCACCAGGTACACTGACGGAGGGGCACTGGCAGCGGCAGACTGGACCACGGGACAGTAGGACGAAGGCAGCGGCAATCCGGACAGAAGACAGGAGGATAACAGAGAAATATCCCACCTGGTAAGACGACACTTTCATTATTAATAATATCTTTTATTTCAGATGACTACAAGTAACGAGAGGTGGCAAAAACATCCTGCCAA